>QVNZ01027330.1:0-23082 GCA_014825645.1 Pseudomyrmex dendroicus
TTCGTGACGAAAAAAGGGTAAAGATAATTCGTCGCACGTGTGCGGTCGCAGAAAAATTCCACCCACGGCAACGAAATGGGACTCGTCATAAACGCGCAGAAGTCGGAGAGATAATCCGGGCATATGTAACGATTTACAGTCGCGGTTCTCTTTCTCTCTCTCGTAAAAGAGAGAGAGAGAGAGAGAGAGTGAGAGAGAAAGAGAGAGACGGTTGCTCCGACGGCCACTTTTGTGCACGTCGATAGATGCGAAAAGAGACGCGGGGAGAGTACGGAAGAAGAAGAAATCTTCGATGGCCGTGGTATATATGTACAGAGCATACGTATCGAGTTGCATACAAAAGACTCCTAATATCATCCTCACCGAAAGCGTGCGCGCGCGCTTGTGCTTGCTGCACGTATATTGTGTACATGCACAACATTTGAGATTCGATGCTGCTGCTTACGATGTAAGCTGCCATCTTTTTTCGGATTCGCTGGTCATTTCGCGGCAAAACAGATCCAGTAGTTTCGTCCGTCGTTACGTAAAAATAATATCGCGACATAAATACCGGAACACCTACATATCAGTAATCCGATATTACAGTTGCTTTAAATAAAAAAAAAAAATAAAAAAAAAAAAAAATCATTATGAGTCTATAGTCTATAAATACTGCATTATATTTTAAAACGCAAAACATCTGCGGATACATTGCGAAATGGTTTTGAATGAAAAAAGTTTTAGAGTGATATAAATAAATGAAATAAATTGCGAAATGGAGGATTTTGAGAGTTTTGTTTGTTTGTTTTTTTATTTTATTTTATATACAATTTATATATATATATATATATATATATATATATATAACTTTGCGTGTATATACAGCTTTAATGTTTTCTGCCGACGTTTCGCGTTAACGTATAATCGATTCATTGGTGAACCAAAATTGTGTACTGTATAATGGGAGTCGAGTTGAAAACAACGTTTAATGGATAGCGGCTTGCTGAACTATTTGCACACGGTATAACGTACGGAGAATGTTGAACAATGTGATCCGGTCTCTTCTTTGCAGGCTGACCTCCCTTGATGCGGGGTGTTAATTTACCGCTGTGAACATTCCGGGGTTCGTTCAATGCGATAATACACCGTTTCACAAAGAGGGGGCCTGGGTAATGCATATATCGTTGTGATAAGAAATACGCGGTTCGCAACGTGCAAACGGAAACCTCTCCAATAAAGTGAAATTTTCAATTTGCAATAAAAATCTAAAAAAAAAAAAGAGAAAACATACAAAACGTAGTGTAGAAAATATAGAAAATTCGAAGAAAAATATGGAACGGATCGCAAATATGAAAAGCGCGAATGGGAATACGCGAGATATTACTTTAATTGAGCGAGAAAAAGGGGCTATAACTTGCACGACGGAAATACGTACGCGATGAGAGAAAATTTTGCAGAAACGGGGCATAAGTCGTAGCCGCCGCCATAAGACGTCGTCGTTCCCGAAGACGGGGCCAACAACGTCGTCGTTTAAGCATTGATTCATGGAAATCGCGAAAAGTAGAAAATTAAGAATTCGCGCGGAGAGAGCGCGCCGTCAATGAAGCGTAACCGGAAAGATAGGAAAAAGCGGAGTCGACAATAAGATGTCGTCGCGACGACTTAAGATAGAAAAACGAGGCAAACCGAGAACGGCGGCACACGGTCCATTAGAGTTATTTTACTGTGTGTACGCTTTGACGCTCACATCAGACGGGATGTAGTGCGAAGGGCTGCAAAGAACGCATTATGCTCGCAATGGGAGATGACGATGCGCCGAGATTATTTATTCAAGTGAGTCGCGCCTAGTGCCAGGTCGCTAATAATGCAAGGAAATTGCGACGTGTCTCTGCGTCAGTCTATCTAATGGTTCGTCGAGGCGACAACGGTGTCTTTAGCGAAGACAAGCGATACGTCCCGGGCGTGCTAAAGAGATAACGTGTAATAGCGACGCTTGAATGTATATATTTGAGCAACGCCGTGCGCAATACATTAGTAAAAGAAACCGAGCGAGAGTTGTGTGTGTTTTACGCTATTTTCTCATAAAAATCACATACGACGAATTTGCATAATATCGTGTTGCGACGAGTTTTACACGAATTCCGCGGTTCTCGATGACGCTCTAATGGCACGATGCGGAATGACATTGAGAAAGATGTATGATCTTCGAGCTAAATAATTGCCTGATAAATCTTTTGCACCTTAATAAGGAAGTAAACGAGTGAGTTGTTGCGTGCCGCGAGGTATATTGTGTTCACTGACAGAGTGACGGATGTCTCGGCAACTATTTTCTCTTTTTTTTTTCGCTCTGCAATTGTTGTCGCGTGTTGCGGAGATTACGACACGAACAAATCGTGACTCGGCGCTTTCCCCTATTAGCTATTGCTGCGTTACGTAAAATCTCATTAAATTTTATAAACTACGTTCCTGCTACGCAGTGAGACGGAATTACGTTCAAAGGAGGTGACAATTAATTTTACGACGGAATTGAAAAAGTTTCAAATAATGTACATTACATCTTATATCTCTCGTAACTGCACTCGTTCATTGTAAATTCCAAAGACATTACGCGATATGTTTATATCTATCCAGATATAGTCATGAAATATATTCATTCGGGTGATTCGGTGCGATATGTTGAAGAACAAAAAAGAGATATATATATATATACACAATTCTTTCTTTATTACATCTTTCTTTTTCTCAACGTGGCGAAATATAACTGGATACGGGGATATGATATCTCATCTCCCCGCTTGTAACATTATGACTGGCCGGCGCAATTTTGCACTACACAGGGACCTTCCCGACGGGACGGCGCGGAGAGACGAGGGTAGATTACTTAATCATGCCTGATGTTGTTTACCTCGGCGTTGAAAAAGAAACGAAAAATCGGCCTGACGTAACGTTCTTGCGATCCTCGACCTTTATTGCGATGTACCGCGCCGGACGCGCCGAGAGACAGAGAGAGCTAGAAAAGAGGGATAGAGAAAAAGAAAGAGAAAAAAGAGAAAGAGAAAAGAGAGAGAACGAGAGAGCCAGACGCCACTCTCCGGAACTGTCAGACTGAAAAATCGACCGTAGCCTTTTTCCCAGACATTTCTGGAGCAGAGCGCAATTGCGCCGCCTGTCAAATTGGTATGCCGAGATAACAGCTACAACAGATGCCGCGACTTCGAACAATTCCCTTAATTCGAGCTTCCTGCTGGCGCGCGCGGCGGGACGCGCCGAGCCATCGCGTGACATGATCCTCGCGTTGCGTTATTAGTGCATCCGCGCGACGATATGCACGCGCGCGCGCGCGCGAGCGTAAAGTTAATTCGAATTCTCTGAATGCATAATATTCTGCTGCCGGCGATATCATAAGCGCACTCATTATCCGGAGCCGCAGCTCTGTGATAGACGCGCACGCACGCGAGATATTAATGATAACGAATTTTCAATAAAACGATATTGCAATTTATTAGCGCTACTTTTAAACGATGCTCCGCTCTGTTTCGCGATGTAGATAAAAGTGGCATTAGAAAACAATCAATGCGACGAATTGTGCTCGCGTTGCGATACGTAAAAATTTCAATGAAAAGTTGCAGATTTTATAAAAAATGCATGCAATTCTCGTTTTATGAGCGACGTTTCAATTAGTCATGGATATTCTTTTGTTAGGGAAAATATAACCGTCTATAGAGAGAGCTGAAATAGTGGGAAACATCAACGAGTGTGCGAATGACGGTCTGTTTATTAACTTTCCAGATTTAGACACGTTTGTGTGTATGTGCGTGTGTGTGAATGTATGCGTCGACCATCTATTTGTCTCCTATATTATATAATATTATATATAATGGAGAGAGAAATGGTTATAATAATATGTTTATCCGATAGGAGGGATAAAACTACGCGGATACTGCGCGCTTTTATACAGAAGTAATCACGTTTTAATTACTCGCAGTAATATGTAACAAATTTATTTTTGAAAAAATCAAAAACTTTATCAAAAAAACATGAATTATATCTGATAAGTGAATTTAAAAACCGATTTGAAAAACAAAGTTTGAAATATCAAATATGTTTAACATGTAACATATTGATCCTATAGAGTTAAAAGTTGCAAAAATTACTTCTTATTTATGAGACTTTGCGAGAAGAAGAGAAATGAAGAAGTTTTAGTACTTATGTTATTTTGGCGCTGCGCAAACGGGAGGACTGAGGCAGGAGATTGGCATACAGAGAAATGCACGGAAATACCTCCTGATGATGAAAGTCGCAAAGAGATGAGAGAAAAAAGTGTGGCGATAAAAGCGAGAGGATAACACGACGCAGTACAGGACGTATATTAAAAGGAAATTCTCCGCTTTTTGAACTCTCCTTCCAAGTTTCATCGTATTATGCTGATTGCCAGTAAGATTGCGCGTTGTGATGATTTTCTTTATTTTATCAACATTATTATCCGTTGTAAGACAGATAAGTAGAATGATAAAGCCTCAAATAGTTCTACTAATTTCTGAAATGAGTTTTTTAACCGAATAAACGCGACTTTCCACACACACACACACACACACACACATAGGACATTCTAAAGTTATTTATTACTTTTAACACGTTTTTTTTTATCTATGCATTTAACAGGTAGAAAAAATTTTTTATGTGCATCTACACATAATCCAACTTCGTTAACTATGCACTGTGTTTAATTTGTCGTAAAGTTTCTTGTATTACACGAAACGAATTTTTTTGTTAACGTGCGCGCTGCCGTTTTTAAGGCCATGTCCTGCGAGAGTAATTCGCGGAATGTCGTAATCATATATTTCGTACGTTTGTTCTCATTCCAAAGTTGCCTGCATTAAATCGCAGGGTCACGATAAAAGTTCGAGCCAATGGTGGCTCGACATAATGGCCGACGAATTGTTCGTATTATTATTTCATTTTGAGCATATAGTTCGGTTGACGTCGAGTTTCAAGCACTAAGTAGTTCAAATCGTGTAGGAAAATGTTTGTGATTTTATTTTAGGTCACTTGGCACGAACTAAATTAACTCTCGTGCGTTTCCTCCTGTTTCGTTCGTGTTTCTCTCCGATATCCGTAACGTCAGTTTCGAAATAGCAAAGCGTAGAATTTGCAATAGAGTTCCTGTTTACTCATTTAGACGTGATTAAAGATTTGTAGAATATCAACCAAAAGATGTCTTTCTAACTTTGTGAGCGAATAAAATTGAATTTGGTTCTCATAAAAGTAGGTTTATTTTCTCACAGTTTCGTTTGCATAATTTACTACTAGCAATAATATAATGTTATATAACGCTAAATATTTGTGAGCTTTAATAAAGAAAATTATTCACGATATTCAATGCAAATCGCTTTTGTTGTAAATCGAATTTCCGACAGTATGGGAAAAATCTGTGCTCATCTGTGTTCTAAAAAATTGACTACACACTTATACGAGAAAGTGGTGAGAGATGATATAAGGTTGACGCAAAAGAGACGAACTCGAAAGATACGGGCCAGGAACGAGGGTACAGGTTAAACCGATACGTTTTGCTGTTGTCGTGAGATATACTCGTACTATAAACGTGTTATATAGTCAGTAAATGCGTTGAAAGAAAGATAAAGAAGACGGAGGGCGCAAGCAGGCAGGTAGATAGGTAAGGCCGGTTGGAAGGAAGGAAGGAAGGAAGGAAGGAAGGAAGGATATGCGCGCCACTCCCAGGACGACACATCTGAGCTTGCAAGCCTGCAACTTTTCCCATCAGCGCGCAGCAAGCCCCGAGCTTGTTATGCGAAGCTTGAAGCATGTAACGCCAGATGCCGCATATTGGCTCACACCTGACCCACACAACCCCATCTGAACCCACCCCTCGTAACACAAGATCGGACTTGATCCCTTTTCTATCTCTTCTCGGTCCCTTTCGATTCCACGTTCGACGAACGTAGCTTCGACTTCGCCAGGCTGTTTGCTGCCAGCGTGTTGTTTCGCGATCACTTTCTTTCGATCATGCTTTTTATGTGTCTCGAGGGTTGTAATTACTTGAAACTGTAACCTTAACAATATCGGGAAACCTGGGACTGATAGTAACAAAGAACAATTTTCTCTGCGTAAGTCGAGTTTATGGCGCGTCGTAAAAGAAATAAGATCAAAATCTTGCACGAGATATAAAACACATTTATTTCGCAAAATAACTAAGTAGTTTTTGCGGTTTCCGATTCTTTGTTCGCAACAATGAAACCTTCCAAATTTATTTTTACATTTGGAGAAAAGAATTTTTCATCATATTTTCTATCTGGATTTTGTTTTTGTTACTACGCATATATATGTGAGTGACGTCATTCGGATCGTCAACTGATCCGAAAATAAGTCGATAAAATCAAATGGAATTTGCATTAAGCTCAAATGTTCTTCGATTTATTCTTCTGCCTCTCATAGAAGAGAGCGCCGTGAAAAAAAAAAAAAAAAAAAATGTGTCGATGATACAGGGCGTCATAAAATTTTACGCTAGTTCTCTTATGGCGATCATATTTCTTCGAACCGACAACGACCAGTTCCCATTTTTCATTAATTATTCCCGTGAGTTTCCACGCCGGTCGCTGGTGCGCAATTACTTTTACACGCGCGCTATACTACCTGGCGATGCAATCGCGTATAGCCGGTTGAATACGGCGACGCATTCTTCGCGAGGTTAACACATTCCCCTCTTTTGTTTAACATATTCGCTATTTCTATCGCGCGGGCTTTGCTCAGTTTATTATCCAATGTGAATCTTTTGTCATAGCGAGACGGCGATAAGTTTTTTTGACGAAGAACACAATAAGTTTAACACAGATGTACTGTGTATCGACACAATACCGCTGCTGATAATTATGTAAATAAAATAACTTCCGGTTCGCGTCGATTAATTCAAATTAAATACGGCAATAACGCGAACAACAAGCGCGATGTTATGCAATAATTACTTGAACTTCAGTTAATCAAAACATTTCGATTTTTATTCAAATCATCTTCAGTTGGAATATTTGTGACAACATTCATTTCGAGATGCAAGTGTGTTTGAACACAATGAATTTCACATTACAAAATCAGAAAACGATGTCAAGTTAAAATGATAAATTTGTCAGAAGTAACGTATCTTAAAAGATGAGCTTAAGAGCTGAGTCCCGAACTCCAGTGGATACAAAGAGAAAATCGAATCGCGTGCGCGAATACGATCCCGCACATATATTACGGTGGAAACGGAACTCTGTCTCTCCCTCGTTATTTCCGCAAGAAATTCAACAGATTATTTCAAATTTTTAAAAATCGAAACGTTTTGAAGTCCGGTAATTATTGCATAACATCTTGCTTATTCGCTGTTGTCGTATTTCATTTAATTTGGACAATTACATGCTCACATGCAAAAACTACTTCTACTACTACTTCTAACACGAATTACATCGCTTGATAGTTATTTTAGAAAAAAGAAAGAGAATTTTTTTCCTCTCTTGCAAAAAAACAAGAGAGACGTAAAAATTATCTGGTTTGTGACCTGAATCTCTCTTTACGGTATTATGTCAGAAAGTTCGGTTTTTCCAATAGTACGTACGTTTTTTCCTTTGACTTTTTTATGTTGCCTTGATCGGAAAAAGAAGTCACGGGAAACGGATAAGATATTGCGTCTCTTGTGCCGCACGGCACAAATCTAGGATAATCCGTTGAATTTCTGCGGAGACAACGGGAGAGACAGACAGAGTTTCGTTTCTATCCGTAGTATGTGCGGGGTTCGTAGTATTCGCGCACGCGGTCCTCTTTGTAACCACCGCCACTTACCCCGCGCCATCGCCGCAAGGCTCTCGTATTTAGGTTTACGCCGCGTTTAAACCTGCTCGCGCGACAAACCCGCAGGAAGTGAGCGGCGGAGGTCTTTACATACGCGGGAGGAAGCACACGGTTCTCTCCTCGCACGTGGCGCGAGGGAAAAAGAAAGCGCGTTTAAATTTACGAACCGTAAACTTACGGTTTGGTCGAACGCGAAATGGCGATAATGAAAAAAAGCTCTCCTCGAGTTTTAATCTTTGCTTTACGCCCTTCCACGCGCGAGATTTTTACGCCCCGGGAATTAGTAGGATTTTTTTTATCCGACTCCATGGTACGTAGCAGCAACGGAGAGAATTAATCTGTGAAATTATTGTCGTTACGGCAATGGAGGCTGAGAATCTAATCTCTTCAATTTTCTCTCGCGTAATCTTACGTATTTTACTGCGAAATCCGGAACATAAAAATACAAATTGGGGCAAGAACTCACGAAGTTTTAAATTCAAATATTGAAGTGTACGATGAAATTTTTGACTTAGACGTGTTTCAGGATAGTTGTAACAAAATTGTTAATAATATATTTTGCGTGTTCTCGTGCATGATCGTTACGGTACATCTCGTACAGAAACTACTACTATTCATACCAAAGCAGCGCTTTCGACCCGGTCTGATGAAAAGTTCGAGCAAAAGTTCGCAATGTCTGTCCGGCCGACGAAAATCCCCGACGGAGGTCGGGGCAGGAAGGGAATAACAAAGAAACTTCGCAACTCCCTTTAAGTCAGGAAACGAGGAGCTGCGACGAGGTTCCTCGCCCAAGATCTACGGTACTAAAAGTACCGCGCGCTTAGATTTCTGACCATTAAGAAGTCCACCGAGCGACGTATTTTTATGAAGAAAAGTGCAAAAAAAAAAAAAAAGAAAAAAAACACGAACTCGCCCCGAACGATTTCTCTCATTCACGCACCAGTCACGAAGAAGAGATCGATTATGAAACTGTAAAACGCTTTACTTTTTTTTTACGCAACGTTAAAAACTGAAGAAAAAGTAATTCGATTGATAAATACGGTCTTGTTTCTGACAAAGTCGCTCGTTATATTAGAGAAATAAGAAAAACGTGAGCGGCATCGAAATCGTCGTCGGTGGGAATGTAAAAGTATCGGAGATGTGGGCAGTGCTCGGGCTTCTTACAACGAAGTAATCGAAAAGTCGTAAATGTATTTAACAGCGCGTGTTCAACTACCGGAACGGCAGAAATTCTTTTTGAATTTCGAAAACTCTTGATGAAATTGCTCGATTTCTGTGTTGATTTTAGGAGAGCGAGCGAGTTCTCTTTTGTACGTCAAAAACCACCGGAGAAAAGAACATGTATATTGTCTGAAATGAAGAAGAACAATAGACAAGAATGATGGACAACGTTCTCCGTTTGGAGAAACAAAAAATTCCGTTTGAGACTTTACTCGTGTACGCGAGAGACGTACTATGTCGCTTCTTTTCTCTTTTTCTCTCTCTCTCTCTCTCTATATAATTCATTATCCTGAAGCGCTAAAACTCTCTTGTAACTCTCAAACGTAAGACACGATGCGATGTGCCTCCGGCGCATTTCTTCTGAAACGCGCAAAATTCGACGAAATAATCATCGGGTTTCTCATGACGACAGCGTTTGTTCTCGGTGCAAATGGCTAAAAGTAAAATAATACATTTTCCGGGCGCTTTTTTTCTGGCTCGTTACGCATTCCGGTGAGTAAATTTTGTGCCTTTTACGATCTTCGCGTAAAACCACGCCGTTACCAACTGTTCTCCGGTTCTGACGTTAAAAGATACACGTACTGGCACGGAAGCGAGAGCGCCACTTCGCATGCGTATCGTACACACTTCACTCATGCAACGCACCGTGAAACGAAAAAAAAAAAAAAAAAAGACGGGAAAAAACAAAAGAGAAGCGAATTGCAACAAAGAAAGACGGGAGAAAAGAATATAATCAGTAAGGGAAACAAAACAGACTGCTGGCACTTAAATTTCTCTCCTGCCCGCTCAACCGCCGACTGCGAAATTCACTGCGAATCCGTAAGCGGCTGGAAAAAAAAAAAAATTTCTAGGTCGAACGCGAAGAAGGTGGAGCTCGCGCGAGTGGGCAAAAGTTGTGTGTGGAGGAATTTGAGGATAAATTTTACGCTCTATGCTCGAATTAAATTCCACGGTGTGGTGGAAAAACTGTGTCCTGGCCGAGAGAGAAGAAGATAGTATAAACCAGAATGCTTTTTCATCTGAAAATGGTTTGGTACGTGTGCGATAAGCTGACAGTTTTGGTTTTGGCGCGAGAACGTGTGTGCAAGCACGGAAAACATTGTGACAAAAATATGATGCAAACCAAACTATTACATTGACTAAGTGCTTATAAACGGATTGTGTTTAAAAATAATACATGCACTTTTTTTTTCGTTAATCCACGCTTAACGCAAATATACAATTAATTTTACCGCCTTGATTTCGCTGCGATTTTCGCATTCTTTATTATTTCTCGATAAATGCAAACGGGACAAATACAAAACACAAGAATAATTTAGAAATTTTTCATATACATAAGTATTTGTTCCGTGAAAAGCTCACGCAACATGATGAATAGTGCAAGTGCAGAAAAAGCGATTACGCCGCCGCCGGTTCGTTTATTAAGCGTCACTAATATTGAATATTCGCGGCGCACACATATCTTTAAAAGGATTTTCTGTTCGCGGATATTTCCCCGTTCCCTGATATTCGCCTGTGTTGCAACACACAGGCGAACTAAGAACAATGCACGAAATTAAATTCTTTCGAGTATAGAGAAGCGACGGGAACGGGTTAGGGAACAGAGAGGAATACTATCCAATTCTGGTTTTTTTCGCATGACAAGCAAAGTGTGAACGTAACACGCGTAAAAATTCGAGAAATTCACACGAATGCGAGTAATATATTGATTCGCGCGCGCATATTTCTCATATTTAATCTCTCTCTGCATCACTGATTTAACCCTCCTTCTGCGCTGAAATGCCGTGAGCGATATATATTTGCGATATAGTTTTTCACCGATCGCCGAATTAAACGATGTATCGACAGATATATTGGGGACAAATTCGAAAACACATTTCCGATTAAATGAAATATAATAAAACAAGTGTTTGTGCGCGCGCTCGCGCGCAATTTCCCCGCATTCTGCAGCAGAGTGTATGCATGCGGCCGCGTAACGCGGTTGTGACGGATGTGTATCGCCGCGCGCAATAGTGGTCGTACAACGGCAAATGGCATGTGATCTGTCCCTGGATGCCAATCGTCGGAAAATTTCGGTCGTGATAGAATCGCCCGGATCAATGTTACGCGAGTTGCTGCATTGGCCTTCTGATAGGTAAAAGCGACCTCTTGCGTATGCAATACACGAACCCACTCTGAGACATTCCACTCGTTGACCAGACGCGCATTCTTTTCTCTCATTTCTTCCGTGAAATTCCGTATGTATTCTTCTGTTTCGGTGAAACTGTCTTCTTCTGCTTTCTTTTCTTGAATTAAAAGCGTATCAAGTATCCTTTCTGAGAAAGGGAGAGAGTATATTTAATTAAGGACCGTTTTATGCATAATTCGGAGGTTTGAGAGAGGAATTCGAGCATCTGTTTATTGCACGCCTGACGGCAGAGAGCTGAAAAAGCCGGAAACACGGCGACGGCATCAACGGTAACGATAACGATGTGGCAACAAGTGCTTTTAACGTCCTAACGGTAACGTTCGCTGCATTCTTGGGAAAGTGCTCGACGCGTTGCTCTCAAAGGATCTCGGCCGCAATGGTTTGGCCGGATGATGTGAAGCAGGGATGCGGTGGCCGGCGCGAGAGAGGGACAACGAGATGTGTGTGAGATCCGATCCTCCTTAATGAATCCTTTATATGGTCTGTCTAACTCGCGGTTCTCACTGGAGAAGAAGAATCTTCTAAAATTTACATTAATAATAATTCTCGACAGAGAAATTCCGCTCTCGGAACATGGGGAAATCTGTTAAAATTTACAACTGCTTAAAAGACTGGAAGGACGACGAGGAAATCGGGACCGCGGCCCCAATTAGAGCCGGATATGCATCTAAAGAAGAGATATGCTTCCTAAAGAAGCTTTCAGCTCTTTGAAGCATATTCTACTTTTGTAGCAAATTTTCTAGCATCATCGACTCGGTCTCTTTCTCCTCTTGGTGTTTTGCTCTTGGTTCTTCAAAATCCGGCTTCTTCGTGCACCATGTGTGGGAAAGGAGAGACTCATAGCGTGTAGCTCCTGCTTATATATATATTACATATATATATATTATTTTTCATCCTATTTTCTTTACGAGATCTTTCCGCGAAACTGGTTCACGTAACATGTGTAGTACGTCTCGAGCAAACATCACGCATCGTTAAACATTCAAAAGTTCGAAGCGAAAGACAGCTGGCATTTTTTTTTCTTACTCGTTTCTTTTGTGTGCGCTGCGGAAGTGGTTTCTTTCAACTTTTTCTTTCGAGGATTTTTTTCTAAAGGTGTGAGGCTCGAGGGATAACCTCGGGAGTTTCGCGCAACCTCGCAACAAGTGAAGTATTTAATGTTGCACGACGTGTGTTATGACAGACAATGCCTCAAAGATATCAACTCAAGAACAAGATAATATCACGTGCAATTAACGCGGACAGCATTATTTCTAAGAGTATTTATGCACCGCGCCCGTTTTTTTCTTTTTTGTTTGAGATTGAACAAGAAAGCTTGAAGACTGGGGAGGGGAGGAGGACGGGTGCTCGATCTGTCAGGCCCAGCTGCTGGAGGGTGAACTACTTGATTTACGCCTTTCTTCCATCTTTGCTCGCGGAACATCCTCCGTCTCTTCCACTTCTTCTTCGTCTCGCGCTCGTTCTTCAACATCTCGAACACTCTATTTCAACAACTTAATTCGCTAGAAACATGAGTCTTTATGAAGTGTTAAGCCTTTTCTCTTATTTTCGCTCGATCGAACTTAACTACAGCGGAAATATATGGAGTAGTGATTTTTTTTTCACTTACGTGTGTGCGCTACACAATGTCTCGTCGTTTTCTGCAGATCTCGCAGTATAACGAGAAACTCTATCTCGAACCGAAGGAAGGTCTTGACTGATTTGTTACTCTTCCCAACTTTCGTCCCTTGAACATATTTTCCCGCGCGCAGCTTTAACGAGTTTCTAATTCTTAAGAAGTTCCACGGGAATGATTATATTCAAGTTTTATAGTTACGAAACTCGTTAAATTCAGTGTGTTCCACGCTGTTTTCAACAAGCATAGAAAAAGCTAATTACTTATTTACAAACAAACAAATTGACTTATTTTAAATGAATAATTTCGGTGAAAGCATAAACTAACTCTCGAAGCATAAACTAACCTCAAACTTATACTCTGTGTTTACAGTTTATATTGTTCATATCATTTTGTTGTTGTTATTCTCTCTCTGTCAGAAGGAACGCTTATTAATACGTACGTGTAAAGCAAAGTGATAAATAAATCCCGGAGCTGTGTATAAATTCCATTTAATAATGTACAATTTTAAGGGATACATTACTCTATGTTTTTCAAATAAGAACTTTTTTCTCTCCAACCAAAGGAGGATCTGTGTCGGACAATTTTTTAGGGGTCACGCGGAGTGGGCGTTTATTTTGTTTGTCTGCACTGTGGTTGTGAACTGCGGAGGGAATCTGTTTACTACCCAGTGTTACGGCGTGGCACAAAAAGGTCTTTCGTCCGCATGGGTGATAAATTTCTGATATAAACTAGCTCCGTTTTCATATTCCTTTCTTCAAAAGCGCTCCAAGGATATTTTCTTCCAACCACCTGCTTTCATCACGAGTTATCGCCATTTGTCATCAGCTTCGTGATATTATCTTTTAATACTGTGAAATATATATATATATTTCGGATATACATATACATACATATATATATATAATATACTTATGCAAAATAAGATTTACTTTGTGATTAAGTAAATGAAAGAGCAGGGTTATATAAAACAGCTGTTTTTTTTGTGTAGATTAAATTCGAGTATAATTTATTATTTCTGTTTAATATTGTAGCATTTATTATTTTCTGTTTAATATTGTATATTTACGGAGGGTCAAAAATCAATTGTTCAGAATTGTTCGGAATTGTGTTTCCTTCTGTAAAATAAATTCTTCTTCACTTTAATTACTCTCGTCGTGTCAAGTGTCGAGTATCCTTCAGATAAAGTGTCTGTTATTTCGACGCGAAAACACGGCGATAATGGCACTGTGCTGTCAAGGTTTGTTCTTCTTTCTGTTGCAGCGTCAAGACGGACATGGGCGCAGCCGGTGCGGTATCTAGGCTCTACATTGCGAACGCGAATAAAATGGATAGCGGTAACTACAGCTGCGCCTTAGCGGACGTAGCAGCAGTCACTATGGTGTCCGTCCACGTGCTAAACGGTATGAAGTATTTACTACAAATACTTACACAGTTAGATACATACTCTTTCGTACGTCCGTTTTGATACGTGATTTTTTATTACAAACGATAAATATAATTATTATAAAGAGCGTAACATAGAAAATGATGCGAACTTTGCTTACAAAAGAATCTCGCGAAAGATAAATAAATAAATTTGGAATTTTTTGCTTGCTGCCCAAAGACAATTCTAAAGAATGTAATTATCCTTCGTATATAGAGCTGTTTTTTGTTTTGCTCGATATATTTAAAAAATTATTGGAGATATAAAAAAAATGTTTTATACAAAAATTTCACAGTAAAGATAAAAACATTTCTATAGAATCGTTTAGAAGTTCAGCAACTAAAAATTTAAATTCATTTATTTATTTCCTCTATAAAGTGTGCAAAGTTCTATCAAAATCAGAATTTTCGAGTTCGCGAGGTCTCCTTGTTAATGTAAAAATATTTTTAAAAAACACACAAGTTTTCTCCATGCGTATCACGAGCGATAATTTGTCACTGTTAATTGCAAATTGGAAAGCACATTTGCCTGTATTCGAGCAATCGCGATCGCACTCGAAATCGAAGGATCAGTTTCTGTTCGCTGCCGATAACGGTATTTGAAAAGGCGAGACACCGAAGGAGAAGAACCGGAGGGTTGTGTGTCAGCTCCCCCACACCTTCGGTGGCACACGACGCCTATCGATATAATTTTCCACTCCTTTGCACGGTCGATAATTGATTTTCCACGGCTTTTCAACAGCGCAAATGCCTATTACCGGTCTCTCTTTTCTTTTCCTATATATCTACTGCTTTTCGTTTCTCGCCTTTCTCACGGTCTACCGGTCTTCGTCTTCGCACATCTTCTGCCAGTCGATCGTGCAGAAATACAAAGCTGATTTCATCGGGGTAAATAACCGGCGACCGACGACGACACGGAGATGCTGCTGTTGACGGGTAGTTCGATCGCTTCTACGTGATCTTCGTGGTCCTCATTTCCGTTTTGTCAACGAGTTTGTTGCGCTAAATGACGTTTCTGTGACAGTTTTGATAGAAAAAGTATATTTCGCATCCAGATATTTAACAAAACTAAGAATTGAACATAGAGCGACGACTTTTAATAGATAATAATTATATCTAATATATGTAATATCTAATATATGTAATAATGTAAATTGAAATTTTTGTTATAGAAAGATAGTTTTATTTCCGTTATTCTCTACTTGTTCGCATTTCTTACTCGTGCAGATGCGCTAACCAACCTGTTTCCCTGCGCTCCGACTTCTGTGTAATATCGGTACATGGCGCGTATATTCATAGAAAAGTTCGCTGGATATATTCATACGGCGACTCATTTCTTCTCCTCAGAAGAACGCCGCGAAGAGCCGTTCACGGAACTCTTTCCTCTTTTGTAATATTCTCATTCTCAGTACGTAGTCAAATTAGCGTTTAAAATGTACATAATTTTCTCAAGTGTGCTAATTCTTACATTCCCAATTCCGTTATAAAAACAAGCGTTATAGCTAGCGAGGACGAGTTTTATTATGAAAATCGCGGAAGGAAAAAAGTGCGACAATTTTATCTCGTTCTATAATAGACGTCATTTATTTTTTTTTTTTTTTTCCGTGCCCGTTGTATATTATCTAGTGGAAGTTCCGATGTAGTAGCTGTAGTTTGTTGGAAACAAATAAACACAGGAGTCAATCTTCTAAATAGAATTAACACGTATATATAAAAGTTGATTCTTTAATCGAGTTAAAGCGAAGTTTATAGATAAACGACTTTATCGTTGCAATTTGCAAGAAAACTCATATTTAACTCGATTCGTTTTACTGTTCGGCGTGCAATTCTCGACGCCCGCCGCGCCGCATTGTTCCATCCTCTGTTGATCTATAGCGCGGGATGACGCGGTTTTTCGATTCTTTCCTCTCTCGCTGTTTTCTCCCTCTTTATCTTTCGACGACGACGTAAACCGCGAAAGTTTCGTATCGCGCGACAAAATCGTAGGGACTCGATGACGCGTGCTCTCGTGTGAAATGCCGCTAAACGCGGGCTTTATAGTAGCGGATGGGCGATGCCACTGCAAGGCGGTCGATATCCCCGTGGATTGAAGGCGGGGGAGGAGAGAAAATGTCTTTTGAACTTATAGAGAGGGAGCTCAACCGAGTTTTCACGGCGGCTTTTCGCGCTCGGGGGGCAGATCGGCTCTTCGGAACGCATCTAGGTGATGTGCATTATTTACGGCGGATTGCCTTAAGTCGGTTCAATACGAGAGTAGTTCGATCTTCTTGGTTGGAAGTTTGACGAGAGAGAACGACCACGGAAATGCGAGCTTATGATGTGTAGCATCAGAGGAAGAAAAACTTTATTTATTTTTTTTTTTTAATGAGACGACGAGATCACAGACCGGGATTTTCATTTCAATTGTTAAAGTTGCGGCACCGAGTTCGGCGTTTACAGTTTGTTCGGTGATGTTTGATGAAAGACGCGCCGCGGCATACGTATATGTACATATAATTACAATATTCCTGATTGTATTGCTCCTTCGGTAGCGCATTACTGGCAAAACAAGTATCTTATTATCTCGCAACGTGCACGCGAAGACGCGAAACAGAGTATGGCAGTAAACCACCGTAATACCGTGTCGCGATGAGTATGCGGAATGCGCAAGTCGGTGAGTTATTACCGCGAGTGTTGTATGCCGGTAACTACAAGAGCGATCATAATACTGGAAGTAATGCGAATTTGCTTGACAAGTAGTCGGACGCTCGAGGCTCGCATTCGAAAGTAGTTTGCCGCGGCGTAGAGTCGATCCACGTTTCTGAAATTTCGGCGTTGATGCTCTATGCATCGTGAAATGTTTCGCACTTCCGCCTCCTATCTCGTCCTATCCGTTTATGCATGTGATTGCTCGCTAATGACGTCCGTCAGGAGCGAGCAATTTGCGAGAACTGTGGCCATCTTTGACCATCGCGACTTGAACTGCATTCTAATATCCCCAATGAGAACCGACGAGAATTGGCGAATTCGCGCGCGGCGCTTTGCATTATTTTAAAGCAACACGCCGAACAAGCGTCTTTTGGCAACAAACCGGCAACTTCACGCGCGCGCGCGCACATTTTCGTCGAAGATAAGGTTTTTTTTTTCCTACTATTACTTTTTGTAACGTCGTTTTCTCCAGAACACGTAACACAGGTTTCGCTACCTACTTCTTTAATGTATTTAATATATATAGATTTTTTTTCGTAACATATATACCGGGATGTCTCTCATTTTATAATTAATTATTCTCAAGGTATTAATTAACTGGACTGGAAATGAAGCACATTATTTGATACTATCTCAACGCTTGAGGGACTTTCTTGCGCGACATTTCCTTTCTCTTTGTGGCCCTTCTTTTACTTTGCAATCTTTGTACTCTTATTCCTACTAGAAAATTACTGTCGGCAAAAAGATGGAAAGAAGAGAGAGAGAGAGAGAGAGAGAGAGAGAGAGAGAGTGTCATTTCGCGAGATTAAAAAAATGCATTGGCGGAGAAGAATTCGGGCAAAATATAATAGAAAAAAAAAATGCATTGATAATATTACCGAGAAAATATAATCGTGAAACAGTGAACCGGACAGTGGGTCCACATAAATGGCGCTGATAAATGCAGCTGAGAAAAGGCGTGGAGAATGTGTGGGTGGCGGATAGCTTGTTCTCGAAAATGAGTAGTTTCTGGCCCAGTTAATGCCTACAAGGAGAGACAAGCGAGCACGGAGTTGGTCGGCCCGCGTTGGTCCTGGCATGGAAGCGGGGTTAGAGAGGTTATTTCGCGGGATGTCACGCCCTACCCATTAATAATCGTAGCCGCAAGCTCCAAGAGGAGCTACACGTCGACCCGCCTCTATCCCTTCTATGACACGGAAGTCTGCCTTCGCCTCTTCGGCATCACTGTGCTTGAGTCTGACCCCCCTCTCTCTCTCTCTCTCTCTCTCTCTCTCTCTCTCTCTCTCTCTTTCTATCCTTTCGACGTCGTAAGACCAGGCGTGAGGAGTTTACAAAGCTCTCGTCGCAAGACGTAGTTAACGTAGGTCCGCCCGCGCGCACACGGTCATGTATAATATACAGAAGGAATCTCCGGAGGGCGCTTGACAGCTCATTTCGCATCCGCCTTTTTCTACCGCGACGATTCTTTAAGCTCCCTCTCCCCCTTCCTCCCTCTCCGCGGACTCGAGTCGTCCTCCCCGGCGGCGGAAGCAAAAGAAAATCGTACCTCCGCGCGTTGTGCCGAGTCTGATTAATATATCGCGCGGTTACACGGAATATTAGACAATTCTCGACTTGGGAAGAATAAAAATTTACATTTCTTCTTTCCCGACGTAGAATACATAATATATTCTCTTAAATAATCGCGATTAAATTTGTTCCGTCTCTCTCTCTCTCTCTCTCTCTCTCTCTCTCTCTCTCTCTCTCTCTCTCTCCTCCGTCTGAGCAAACAATTGGATGCGCGCAAATTCGTATTCGATTATAAAGACCGAAATGATTTACCGAGGAGAAACGTTTTCGCGTTCGAAACCGCTACACGTGAAACGAAGATTGAAACGAAATGAAGTTCGCATTATGCGGTTTATCTATATCTATAGGTTTGATAAATTTGCAAAGATCCAAGCACCATTGAGCGTAACATTCGCGTGCCGCGCGCGATGTTGCAACGTGATTAGCGAAGTCAATGAAATTACAACGTATTTGCATGCGATGTTATGAGGCATCGCGTAACGTGCACGAGTGATATCGTACCGTCAGCATGAGTGATCGGCTAATTATATCGTAATTAAACAGAAGTTGAAAGGCGAAATACGCGGCATAATCCATGTCAAATAATGAGATAGATATCTGTCGGCTAAACGCGTTGAATATTCTACCACGTACGACTCACATGCAAATAGGTCTTAACTATTACTATGTAATGATTATTTCACGCACGCGCAGGCACATCTTGCAAATATTATGATAATGAAGTTTTTTTTTTACACTTGATATTATCTTTTTTGCATTTGATTTTTTCTAGCTGATATATATAGAAACGTTCCGACCGAGTTTTCTCTCGCGATGTTGGGAATATGATTCTCTCTTTCTTTTTCCTGGATTAACGAAAGCATCCTCAATAAGACGGGGAACGTCTTAAGTCACTGAGGACTCGGACGATTCAATTAACGAGACGAAGATTCGGGATTAAGAGCCGATTTACCAAGAAGACGCGTAAACAGAGTTGTAAATTTCTCCCCGACCGGAGAGCGTTTAATTGAATCTCTGAAAAGAAAAAGAAGTGATCGTTCATATGACTGCCCGCTAAATGACGTGTCGCGGAGGATGGTGTGTTTTCGACTTTAGAGAAACTCTCAGGAATCAAAACGTTTGATTGTGCCAAGAAAATAGAATTAAAAAAAAAAAAAAAAAAAAAAACAAACAAAATTATAAGGAAACGATATCTGCCGGGAGAAAAAGAGATAATACGCGCGCGTGATAACAATTTGATTAATTTTATTGACACAAATCTGACATCATTTCACGTATTAAAGTATATATTGCCAATATTACAATATTGGCAATATAATTTTGGCGATATAATATTACAATACGATACATTACACATAAAATTAAGTGTGTTAAAATGTTATTGCCGACATTACTCTATGCTAAATTCGTAATTAATGTGGCCAGTTACAAGTGCGTATGCGATAACGTGTTGAATTGCCGAGAAATTTGCACGTCAATATTGCCGCGTGTACGGCATGCATGTGTACACACAAACGCGCTTACTGTTAAACGCGTGTGGAATATCGAGTGTCGTGAATACTTCTCACTTGCATTATTGGACAAAATCTAATGACTGACTTCACGTTTCTTCCAATTATATATATTTTGAGAGTACACACGTAGAATAAAAATGACAGTGAGATTTTTTTTCTGAGTATCTATATTTGATGTAAGGGCTCTCTTAATATAAAAATAATTTTTTTTTCCACACGAACGTAACAAACTATCTCGATCAGCCATTTACGTAACTTGCGCGCAAAACCGCAGCTCTTGTTACTTTTCAATATGGCAGTCGAACGTGGAATTGCATCGCATTTGATATTTCGATGTGGATTTTACGGGTGGTCGAATTCACATTTACGTTTTGAAGTTTTGAGCGATTCACAAAAGCCAAATATCGCTCGCGATAGCTGCTCTCTCTTTATGTAATAGTTCTTTCTTTCTCACGGTACTTTGTGAGAGACAAAGCGAATAAATAGATCGAAATGTTATTGTCTTTATCGTGAAATATACAATATTTTATCCGCTACATAACACAAGTAGCAAATTAGTTACAATGTATATGTATGAGATAAATATATTTAATCCAAAATGAGAGAGAGAGAGAGAATGTATAAATTCGGCAAATTTGAATCAAATGCAGAATGTAATGCAAATAATATATTAAATTCTAATGTATCAATATCAATACGTTTCGATTTCATTTTTAAGTTATCTTTAGTTGATGATATACACTTAAATTAACAATCACTTGAGTATTAAACAATGTAAAATTTCTCATTACACAATTTCGTTTACAGAGTGATGGCAAAAAGACCTGTTTTTTCGCCCATTTTTTAGACTTCGAATTTCAAACTTTTTTTTATGCCAAATAATACTATATGATGGAACGTTAATCAGAGAAATTTTAAGATAAGCATAGGCACGGTTCCGGAGATATGAAGGGATGTTTTGAGCAGGAATAAGATTTGTCTATGCAAACATCATAATATCGCATATCGATATATCGATCTTCTTTTTGTTTCTAACTGCCAATTCCAGCAAAGTATTAAAATTTGATTAACCACAATGTAATATTAGATATGTCCAATGAATCATAGATAATCCATTCAACAGAATATACCCTCAATATTACATGAACTTCAGCCACGCATTCTTCCTTATGCAATACATCCTAACTGGAAATTATCATTACTTTCATCTCCTTGTATCTTTGGAACCGTGCCTATGCTCATCTTAAAATTTTACTGAGATTAATGTTTTATCTAATAATACTATTTGCCATGAAAAAAAGTTTTAAATTCGAGGTCTAAAAATTTTCTATCACTCTTTATCAAATTTATATATTCATTTTAGATTAACCATTTAGAAACTTAAGACAGTCTCATAACATTTCCTTCTATAAATATTCTTGCTTTCATCGTTTTATTAATATATATAAACAAATAAGTAGATATTAGAAAGAGAGTGAGAGAGAGAAAGAGAGAAAGAGAGAGAGAGAGAGAGAGAGAGAGAGAGACAGAAGAAAAGCGAAACTCCAATAAAAATTATCGCAGCAATTAGTAAAAATATGTAACGAGCATAAAAACTAGAAACAAATTTAAAACTAGAAGAGAAATTAGAGAATGAAACGTCGTGATACATGACATTTGTCGACCGGGTCGAAATGGGAGCTCGAAATAGAAATATTTCTCTCTCGATTATTAGCGTAGATTTCACACGGAGATTTTCAATGTAATTCAAACATATTTTTTTTTCAAAGTCTACTCTTTTCCGTTTTGCTTATATAAATCTTCCTGCTGCTAAATTTTTAATTAAAAAATTATATTATTTGTTTTTTTATTCAAAAAATAATAATTTACAATATAAGTGCAATATAATATATAATGACTAATATATAATGTAAATTTTGCAAACGCTCACAGTATTCATGTGACACCGCGTGATCCGCGCGAGTCACATAAAATACAATATTTGTTAAAATACGTGTGATGAAAAAATAATATTCGGCTTTAATCCGCTACGTTCTCCGCTCGTCATGCAATATCAGCGAAATATCGAGGACCATTTTTGTAAACATTTCCAACATTTTTCAAAAAAATTTGAACCTGCGGTTTCAACGATATTATACAGCACAACGTAAACAAAAAAAAACACGTATCAAGAGCGAAAAAGAGAACGAGCAATATGGTTAATTGCGTGTGCTTTTGTATTGTTGCAGGAGAGAATCCAGCCGCCATGCAACACGGCGGCACCTCGGCCCCGAGGGCGACCTTTATCTTCACCGTTGTGATATCACTATCATCGCTTCTAAGGTGACCATGATGACCCCAGTGCGTTTTGAACCTGCGATTCGAATGGTGCTAACTTTCTCACCTTCCCTCTACGGAAACTCGTGCGCACTCGGAGCGTCCTTCCGGACATACGGACGAGAACTTCGAGAACACTTGGGCCGCTTTGCTCCTTTTGCAGGAAACCGCATTGCAATTGGCGCGAGAAAATTGCAATGCGGAACACGGATATATATTCTCACGCACGAACACGTATGTGCGTGACAGAGACGTGTTACCTCTCCTTCGTGAATTCGTTTCGATCGTGAAGTAACTTTCGAACGAGTAGCTTCGCTAGAGAGAAGCACCACCTCGCAATTTCGGTGCGAGAGACAGCACGCGTATCAGTTTCTTCGCAGACATTTCTGAGTATCTCACGAGAAACTTGACTAATCGCTTCCAACTACGATCGATGTACGGGGATTTAACGTCGGAATAGGGTTCGCGCTAAGAGAACACGCGCTGCGAATTTCGGAAAAGAGACGAACAGAAACTTTTAATCTCCGCCTCGTCTGCGTGTGTGTGTGTATATGCGTGTGTATGTGTGTGTGTGTGTGTGTGTTCGAGCTCCTGGTATTAACTAATGTGCGGACGCGTTGTTTTATTGCGCGCGCGTTGTTTAAGCGCGTGCTCAAATGCGGAATCGTTAATTTAAAAAATTCCGTTCATGTGATATAAATACGTAACGCGCGTGAGACTAGTATATA
>QVNZ01027332.1:0-10249 GCA_014825645.1 Pseudomyrmex dendroicus
AACAGATCGCTGAACTCGGCCGAGACAGACCGAGATAATACAATGAATAGAAAAAGCGGCTCCAGCTGCGCGGTTCATCAAGGTTAAATTCTCTCTCTCGGCGAGAGAAAGAGAGACTTACATTATTATTGGTTACATAAATAAACATCCTAGAATTTTTCTACGCACACGCGGACTCCGCAATCGGCGCGCGTGTTTTCAACTGTCCGAGCGACACGAGCGCATCCATCACTCGCGCGCGCGGTGATAAACGACCGAGGGAACGGACGCAAAAGTGATACGCCGCGATAGTTCGTTCTCGATACGGCGAAACAAAAAAAAAAGTACTCGCAAGAGAGAGAGAGAGAGACGAGGACCCATAAATATCGCCGCGCAACAACGCTAATGAAGTCGCGACGTTATACCCTCGCGCAATCGCGAGAGGGGACTCGTAGCATAACGACTTGAAATTCCTGCTTTTACGCGAACCGCGGCACGGCTCGTTCGATAGCGGCGAGAGCCAATAATAACGATATAATGACATTACTTCATGTTTCCCGTCGTGTAATGTACGTTGTAAATTCGTAATTTCTAAGTCGGGTCGTCGCGCGCGCGACGATAAAACAATCGGAGACTCGTGTAACATCGGACAAATAGCCATTGTCATTGGCTTAATAGCGGACAGTAAGTGGCTTCGCGAACCAAGTGGTATCGAGATAGACTGCAGCCGGAGGCCGCGACGGAGAAGAACCGGCCGGGGAGGATAATTCAACCACGCGCTCAGCGAGGAGCCGGTTTTCCGCGGCCTATCACGAAACTTGCGCGCGAGAAGGTACGACGAACCTGGCGGCGGGATGAGTCACGCGGCGGCTTGTACCTCCTCTCGTCCCACTCTCTTTCTGTCGCGTCGAGGTCGCGGCGAGGGAACGAAAGGAGCCCACGGCCAGGAGAGTGCAACCGAACGGAGATCTGCGAAGACGGAGGAGGAAGGTGGCGCAGGCACAGGAAACGCGGGGAGAATCGCGAGGTCTCGACGACTACGCGCGCGAGTAGTCGCCTACGCGTCGGCCAGAACGCGAGAACTCGCGAGATAAGAGACAAGGAGCTCGTGAAAATGTATGCGAGAGGTAGAGAAATGCGCGGAAGAAAGAAACGCGCGGAGAAAGGAAAGACGAGAGAGAGAGAGAGAAAGCTCGCCAGCCGTCCGCTACTTATTATACATCCGCTGGCAAGTGGATTTATTGCGAGCGGCTGCGGCCGCGCCCGGCCGGAAAGAGCGGCGAGCCTCGAGATTCATCGCCGCCTCGGGACAATTAAGTCCTCGGTGAGCTTTCGATGCTCGCCAGATTAATGCAATCGCGGCGAAGAACACACCGTCGGGATATATCGTCGTCAAACGCGCCGCCGTTATATATACTCGATCTTCCCGCAATTTATCGCGAAACTTATTCTCTTTTTTTTTTTTCAACATTTCGCGAAAAACATTTCCGTTAAAATATAAATTCAAACCGCAAAAGACGCGCAGAGACACGTTTAATATATTCCAAGGCGCAAATTGCGTATAATAAAGCTCGTTAATCATTCGTTGCTCGGCCGAACCGATTGCGGTCCAATTAAGCTTCCGATGAAGTCTTGATGTATTCCCTCCGCGGAGAGAAAGAGAGAGAGAGAGTCGCCGATCTATATCGCCCCCGATATAATCGCGCTGATCGAGGTATAAAGCGCACGTAACGTGGAATAGCTTGTTAAGCCGCTCGACGAAGATTAATAATAACGTCTACAAAGTGAGCACCGTCATTCAACGAGGGGGGAGGAAAGGGAGGGGAGGCTCCGTGAAAGGCACCGTCGCGCCGTTGTAATGGCCAACGCCGCCGCCAGCGTCAACGGCGAAGCCTGGTATAACGCGCAGCTGCGTAATACTTCGTCATATTTCCTTCGCGCGCGACACCCCCGAGATGCGCGACATCGGCGAAGGATATCACGACGAACGATATGACCCTCGTTCGTTCGAGGAACATAAACACACCGGGCACACAGGCCGGGAAAAATCCTCGGGACGCGCTTGATGAACAACATTGTTGTTAAACGCGCCCGTCCATTTTTATCGCATAAATCTCGGAGGAACCGCCTTCGAGATTTATCGAACGTCTTCGCCAACGAGGACCAATTAAGAGAGAGAGCGATCCGTGACGGAATATCGCGTGGCCGCGCGCGATTATCCTTCCCGCACCCTTCCCGCGAACTTGACGGCACGAACTTTCAAGGGAATACGCTCGATTGAGCAACGCGGCCCGTTATCGCGCGCGGGGAGAGACTTTTTCGGACGCGGGGTCGATCGGGGAAAAAAAAAAAGATCGAGGAAGTCGGGAACGGAGTCGATCGCACGATTGCGTACGCCACCTTGTCCTAAAACTCGTTCGGTGATGTATGTGGCCGATATTGTGTTGCGCGCGAGGGTCAATCGGCCATAAAGCCAAGCTTATCGAAGCGTGTTATACGATGTCTATGTATAAATTTCGCTCGATCTTTACTCGATGCATAAATCACCACTTTCGGGAGAGAGGGGGAAGAATTAAGCTCGTTCGATCGGTCAATGTCTATTACGGCAATAAACGGCGCTTCGACGTGGCCGTGTCGAACGTAAACTTCGACGATCTCTCGGGCGGGGAGACTGACGGGTTTTCGACGCGGCGAGGTTGTTGACAAATAAATATCGTCATAGTGTCGATAGCAAGCGACATCGCGGGCAAGCAACAAGGTGGCTCGTGTAATTTTTTTCGACAGCAATGGTAGTAACGCACACGATGTATTGCGAAGAGCAGCGCAATTAGCTCGGACAATATTAAATATTCGATACATGTAATTACATTTATCACGAAACACACAAACAGAGACACACACACACATACGCGGCGCGATAGATATTGTGAAACTCGAGAGAGAAGCGAAATTATCCAATTATGTATCATTTCGAGAATTAAATTGCGAGTTAATGTTGGAGAAAAACGTTTTTCGTGCTACTCGTCGGAAACAAAAAAAAAAAATACACGCTCGCGAATAATAATCTCGCCGTCTCGAACGAATATTGCGAAACTGTGTGTGCAGCAGGACACAAGAGAAAACAACGATTTAAAAAAAAAAAAGAAAAAAAAACACACATTTTCTGTTTGCTTTCAACAAGGAAACGCGTTGTTTTCGCTCGTGTCCATTAGAGCCGGAATAACAAAATTCTAACGACACGAGCCCGACGGTCGACCGTCTTTCGACTTACCTCAGCAAGCGGCTCTTCCTTGGTAACGTCTCCGTTCTTGGGCGTATCCTCGCGGCTCGGCTTGGTCTTGTCCTTCTTGCTGAAGCTGATCGACCTGAAGGACCACTTCTTCTTCTGGAAAATCGGGGGGAAAAAAAAAATGACGATAATCTCGCAGCGATTGTGCCACGTCGCGCGATTCGCGGAAGCGGAACGTCTGCGTTAGCGCAAACGCACTGAATGTAATACGTTTATGTATAAGATACGTGTGACATAACGCGGCGGGAAAATCCATTAAAGTTGACGCGCGTTTCATCGAGTTCTTTGACCGACGAGGGCGGATTGCGTTCGTAAATCGCCTTACCTTATCCTTCTTTTTGGCCTCCTTATTGTCTGGAGAGGTTGTGGTGTTGGGACTGGCAGGGGTGGCCTCTGTGGGCGTCGTGACCTCCGCAGCCTCCGCAGGAGAGTCCCCGGACGATTCCGGCTTCGTCTCCTCGGCTTTTACCTCATCTTGTTGTGGCTAAAAAAGACACAGAGACACAAACACATTGAATTTTCGCTCTCTCAGTCGCAAACGCATTATCTTGACGTATTTTTGTTTAAAAAAAAAAAAAAAAAACAAAATACGTATTTTCGTTAAAACGCATCGCGTAAACACGTGAAATTGAATTTCAACTCGCGCGCGTGTACGCGTTTTAACATTTTAAAATAAAAACAAACAAGGTCAGGAAAATAAATATTTATTCAAAACACTACTATCGGAAATGGATTATCTTAACCTACTGTGCAAGCAATCTTTTATGCATGGCAAACATTCATAAAAATGCACAGTATAAACGTAAAGACCGCGGAGGGAGGAAGGGGTGAGGAAAGAGAGGAAAGCTCGTAAAAACGAGCGCGGTGTATCATACGCGAATATGTATGTTCTTCCGTGTCGTAAATTGTAAATCCTATATCGTAAATCGATGCGCACCAAGCACAACGCCACAATGTACAACTTCCCGCGAAGGATAACACTTCCGAGTTCGCGCGCGCGTTTTATGCGAAATACGATAGCGCCGCGCTGACGAGGGGGGAACCCCCGGTTTTTAAACGCGCGCCTGCTTGCTTTCAACGCGCGATATCGGTTAATTTTCTGCGCGCTCAACAAATTGCACACACTTATTACGCTCCCGCTTTGATATTTCGCTGCCTAATAATAGCGATTTTATCGTCCAGTCGTACGCAGTTTCAAAGAATATTGTATTTTAGCGGATTGCGCAACCTTATAACACACGGAAAACGAAGTTCTGCTATTGTACGGCTAAGCGAGAAAAATTTGTTGAATTTTTGTTTCAAAAAAATTAATTAGCGAACGGGATCGAGATAGTTTTTCATTGGATTATTGTTAGATTTAGAGCCGAAAAATTATCTTCCTATAATCAAGAAAATTTAATTTTCTTAAAAAATTCTACATTTTTTTTGCAAACTGAGCAAAACAAAAAAAATCACAATAAGCAGCAATTTTTTTTTGCTGGTCATATGGTAACCAATTTCCTGCTGTTCCAGCAAATCTTTGTTTCCGTGTACTTTTTTAGAAGTAAATTCTTTAATCTTCTGATAAGTTTAAATGCTCAGTTCTATTTCTTTTAATTGCTATATTTTCTTTATTTTTATTTTTTTTCCCCACATATACTCAGCTTTTATTTTTCTCTTGTCTACTGCTTTTTTTTTATATATCGGCTTGTTATCCTTTGATTACGTTGCGCTTTAGAGACTTATCCCAGAGCGTTAAACAATCAAAGCTTAATCAATCAATCAATCGCCAAATGCGATATTTTACAAAAACCTAAATTTTCTCGATTAGAAGAACGAACTGTGTCGAGCTGAAAATTTTTCAATCGGCTCTACATCTAACAATAATAAAAACCGCCCTGATCGTTCGCTAATTTACTTCGAAAAATATATTTAAAAAAATCTTGTTAATATATGGGAAAGAACACTCGGAAGCGATATATAACCCCGTAGAAAATCTCGATTTTCGCAAACTGCAGTTAGGCAAAACCGTTTGCACAAACAAGCTTTACCCGTGTATAAGCGTGTTTCCCTGTAACGATACTCTCTTGGATACTTGTTGGAAGTTTCTCATCTTCCCGCGAAAGTGCGGTGTTCCAGAATAGAGTCGCTTAACTCTTTCCCGTCGTATGGCCCCGAGGCCCATCACTTCTAAATAATATCAAACTTCCGTGAAACGGGTTAGCTTTCCCGGAAAGTGTACAGTGTGTGTGCGCGCGCGCGGCGCTTCTTTGTCTCGATCTTTGAAAAGCTCCTCAACAAGCTCTCTCTTGACATCGCCGGTGAGCTACTCTCGCTCCCGCGAAGTACGCCGCTTAAACTCGCGAAGAAAAGCGCGGCGACAACTCTTCTTTTACCGCGAAAAGTCAACCCAAGTTGATTAGAGACTTCGAGTGCCGTGCGGCCGAAAGCGGTTTGCGCGCGTAAAACCGATCGCATTGCTCGAGATTCCGTTCCAACCGATTGAGTGAAAATTTATTGTAAAAAAAACGTAGAAAAAAAATATCGGGTTACGTAAATTCCGATCACCGATTTGAACTGCGATTGTTTTCTTTCCCACGTTGGTTGAAACATCGCGTGTACATTTTTCAATTAAAAAAAATCGTACAAATTTTTTACAAACTTCGCACATTTCCGAAACCATGTGGTGATCAAATACTCAATCGCGATCGATAAAATCGCGGCTTTTGAATGTCGTTCGAGTTGTTGATTCGAGAAGGCGACGAGTTTGTCCGCAGGTGACTTGGCGCGAGCGAGCGAAAACAACTCCGAGCTACTTTATTTATCGATGCAAATGCGCGAGAGAACAATTCCAGCCGCGTTTAGCCAACACGAATGCGCGCAAACACGTATGCGCAGAATTCCCCGTGATAAAGTCGATGGCGTCGCTTAAGAACGATATAAATCCGACGTGGGCGCTATATGGCGGATTTCCTGATTTACAATGGACCGAGAAGAGAGGCGCGCGCGGCGCGTCACATTCGATTACAAGCGAACGTTTGCAAAACGTTTTCCTCTCATCTTCTCTCATCCCTCGCGCAATTTCGTTGCCTCGGCGAGGCAGGCGCGCGACGAATCTTACGCGCGCATTATAATATGTAAATATCGGATTATTTTTGCATTCACGACGGGGCAACGCAACGACGCGAAGCGAGCGCATCGCGCGCGATATCTAGCGAAATATGAACGGCGAACGCAGTCGAGAGAAAAAAAAAAAAACAAAGTCTGAGAGACAGAACGACGCGAAATATTCCTTTTTTTTTTTACGACGTAAACGACGTACAATGGCACAAACGACTGTGTAAAAGACCTCGTGGCTCGTGTTATTCATAAAAATCCATCGCGAAGAGAAAGAGCGTAGTCATTTGTTACGACAACAATTTGCCAAGTCAAATGAGTTGGCGAAACAATTGAGACCAAAGGTGAAACAACAAAATTCTATCACTCGGGCGTTCGCGACGAACAAAGACAATTAAAAAATCGAGAAACGATGTTAGGCACGCGCCACGCGTGCAACGATCAGACGTAACGAGGTTGTTTTCTTTTTCTCCAACCGCGTAGTATCATTTTTTTTTCTTCCCGGCATGAATATTGCATTCGACGTAAAACGAAATAATGGGTTAAAAATTCCGTTCGCGCAGATCGCGTTACTGAAAGCGCGCAGGCAAATGATAATGAACGTCTCACCGAGAGAGGCCCGTCGTCATGTCGGAATTTCAGAGGCCATGCGAGTTTATCATTAATTAATATTCAAAGATACGCGCGCGGTGTGTGCGAGCGCGCGCAACCTTGCGACCGCGCGATATTGAAAGAAAGAATCCGCGGGACGCAACTTCACACACGACCGAAGGTCGACCGTGTGCGAGATTTCCACAATAAATTCCTCAGCGCTGCAAACACACACACACACGCGCGCGCACCTGTTTTGCATGCTTAGTTCTATAACAAATTCCCGCGCGTTGAATAATCGCCGTCGCGCGATCACGCGCTCGAATCCGGGATTTTACCCGAACGATATACCGCTGCGAAAACTACGCGCAAAACGAAAATTACACGCACCGCGGCGTTTCAACTGCACAAGACCGAAGAAATTTATGTTCGCGCGTTTAATCGAGAGATCGAGCGTCGAAGCGAGAAGCTGCGAGAGGCGTTGTAAACCTCGCGCGAACGAAAATTCGTAGGTAGGAAATCGAACGGGGGTCGGAGATTAATTAATAAAGCGCGCGGTTCGTCCTCGAGTTGTGGATCTAGGCGCGGATGATTCATCAACGCGCGCCTCGTACATATTGTACGTACGTTGCCGAGATATCGCGTGTTCGCGCGGAAATTATTAATTACACGTGAAATACTTGTCTTGATTTCCGTTACGATACGTTCGCGGCTGATTCATCGCCGCCGCTGAGTCCGATAGGCGGGATCGATTATATATTTCTTTTTATATATTTGTTTTGTTTTTTCTTTTTTTTGTCTCGCAATTTTACGCTAATCCCCCGTCGTGTAATGTACTTTAATATCAGTATATTACGATCTACAAGTTAATTACGGAAATCGGAGAGATGTGCAAACTCGCGACGAGTACAAAGCGGTCTGTAATTACATCCGTCGACTCCGAGGCGATTTGCCACACTCATTTATAAAATCTCGAATGCATTACAAGCGTCCCGTTCAAACGGCCCTCTCCTTCGTACGCACAAAATCATTTTTTGCCGAACTTGATTGCGCATCTGTTAAACCTTGTCTCCGAATCGATAATCCGGTGCGAAAAAATTTATATGAGCGCAAAAAACAATTTTCTCAACGCTTCTATAGAGAAGCGTGTGCTAATAGAGAGCAAGAAATGATCTAATTATAAATATTTTTTATTCATAAAATAAATTTCTGTTCCTCTCGTTTCTATTTAATATTCGCGCCATTCAATCTCTTGAATCATTCGAGATAATTTATAATTTATAACATGCTGGAGATCAGGTATCAGTTCTTGTTACTAGTTTTTATATATTATATTTTTTTTCTTATTTGTTTTCTGCAATTTTATATTGTTATATTCTCATTACTAATTTCATTATTAATTTCTATATTATATTGTATTTTTTCTGTTACTTGTTTTTTGTAATTTTATTACATTGTTTGGTTTTTTTTTTTTTTTTTTTTTTTTTTTTTTTTTTTTTTTTTTTTTTTTTTTTTTTTTTATGACATTACTGATCATTTATTATTTAAATTACTTATGTATTTTTTAATTACGTATCGGTCACGCTCTTGCGCTTAAAGAATGCTATCTCGGACCGCAATAAATGAAGTTCTATCTCTCTCTCTGTCTCAAATTCTTGTATAATTTTAATTAAACTTCTGATCCCTGATCTTTTGCAAAATCAATATTTATCGCGCGTTCAAGTACCCGTCTGCAGCGCGCTGAGACGTGCCATGGTCAAGGTCGCGATCTACACCTTGCCCGCTTACGACTTCTCGTGAGAGATTTCGAGCGTGTCCCGCCGGCCACGCCATCACGCACTTCATGCCCGCGAGAGTACGTGCGCCCGATCGTATCGCGGATTCCCCATTCAAAAAAAACGAAAACCGGGCGCGCGTATCTCTCGTCGCGCGTCCGACTCGTCGAGCCATCAGCGCGCGTATTAAGGGGCAGGTGTTCAACAGACCAAGCGGGTTGACTCTCAAGTAGATCGCGCGCGCGCACCTGCTGCTGCTGCTGCTGCCCGGGAGATTTTGTAAGATCTCGCGAGGTGCAGGCGTTGCACAAAGACATCAGCGAAGCGATGAATATTCATGAAACACACACTCGGAAACAAACCTGCTCGCGATCGAACGCTCGCGATACTCGTTGCCGCGAGAAAATCGCAACGCGCATGAAAGCGTTTCTTTGAGCAAACCGGGCGATGGGGAAAAGATAAGAGGTTGAAGCGAGCCGGTTAAATCGCGGAGATACACGCGGCGGCCGCAATAACGTCTTCCTCCTTAATGCGACTCACCGCGTACATATGTGAAATATAGGTTGAGCGAGCGAGCGAGCGAGAGAGAGAGAGAATGGCGAGAGAGAATTAAAGTCGCATCAACTTCTTCTCGAGAAACTGCGAGAAGACCGCTTCAGACCCATAACGGATCGCATTTACGACAATGAGCAATGTCCACAACTGCGTCGGGCAAACACTTCGGTAACGGAGCTTCGGTAACGACCGCAAAAAACTCGACAGAACAAACGGCTGAGAATCGCGCGCGCGCGCGCGCGGTCGTTGATATCGATCGAGCGTGTCTTTCTCCAACGGTTGAGATACACGCGCGAAATAGAGAGAAAAGAGAAGAGAAGATTTATTCGCGTTCTGGGACGGAGTTAAGTATGTCTCGCAAGAAATCCGCACAAGAGATTACAGTTAGCCGCGCGAAAAACGACGAGTGCGCGCGCGCGCGCGCGCTTGTGTGAACCCCGAGTTGTGGTCAACGGTATTTTCTTGGGTTTTTGTATTTTTTTTTTTTGTCGGAAAATTCAACGGATACTGCGAGAGCAACCACGCGAGTCTCGGTCACGTAATCTTCGCCGGACACTCGTGTGTGACGATATTCCGCTCGCGGTCCCGACGAGATAACGCGCGAATGAGAGAGAGGCTGCGGCGCGGCGCGACGAGACTTCTCCATTATGCCGGGGATTGACAATTTCGAAACACACACGGCGAAACACTATATTGAGAGACGCGCGATTCTCCGATTCTTTCCGCCTTTCGACGATAACGGAGAAATGTGATCCAACGTGGCGTGTCGATGCAATTTTCTGCGCGATTTCCGCGGAATGTCTGAATTCGTTTGTGTCGATGTGATAGAATCTTATTTTCCAAGAAACGATAGTATCTCATTCTCCAAGAAACAGTCGCGTAATGGCGATCAAATGTTGTATCTGGGATTTTTGAAATTCGCGTTGTTTTTTTTTTTTTTTTTTTTTTAAAACTTTTTTTTTTT
>QVNZ01027333.1:0-13754 GCA_014825645.1 Pseudomyrmex dendroicus
ATGCATAATTTTTATATATACGTATATAATTTTTGTAATACATAACTACATCTTTTTTTCTCTCTTTCTCTTTCTCTCTCTCTCTTTCTCTCTTTCATATTAAGATGACAGATGTAATGATGTCGATTGTGTTGAAACAATCAGACATATTTCTGTGATTCCTAGACTTGAACAATTGTAACGATGCTGAGGTATTTTCACTTTAAAAATTTATGCGAGCGATAGCGTTCACATCCTCTGTTATTAAATTCCTGGCAAAAGCGCGTTTCTTTTCATTACTAGCCATTCGGAGTTTGTGCCAATCCTTTTGCAAGACTAAGCGCTTTGAATATTAAATAGAAATGGATTTCACAGCACAAATGGATTTCTCTTATGTGAAAATAATCTTGCGAAAATTTATAAAACTATCATATGTTTAGTCGGTGCAAAACACAATTCTGTAATAAATATAAATACATCCTTTTAATTTTCTCTCTTTTATAGATGTAAATAAAGATTTTATAAATTTTTATAATGTATAAATTTAATATACGTAAATTGTTTTAATATGTATATAATAAGAAAGAACGCTATCGTTCTCGTATCGCTTTAATCTAAAGAAACAAATCCTACGCAACGAATCTTGAAAGTAGTCAATATCTAATCAATTCCGAGGATAGGATCAACTTTTTAGGGGATATAACTAAATGGAAGGGGAAGAAAAAGAAAGAGCATATAACCCCATTAAATATGTAAGTGAGAGGAGAGGTATTTCGACACACGATAAGTATCTTCCATTATTAGATATCCGGATATCAATGGTGGAGTTGCGTTACGACAAGTTTGCTATTATAAAAATTGTGGGATGCGACTTTATGCGAAAAAGTGTGTGTATATACGTCACGTGTATTAACTTATTAATAGCAGCGACACAGAAACGTAGCACATATTTTTAAAGGAGAGAATATTACGAACGCCATGGCACTAAACGGATCGATTACATTGCGATCCCGCGTTATAAAAATAGGGTCCCGGGTCGATACTCTAAAAAACTTAGCGTAATCACGAAGCTGATCGATCATTTAAAAAAACGAGGGACGGAACGCGCGTAAATGTAAACTATTACAATGTCTATGAACCAACGCGTTTTCATGCCGAGAATAAATAAATTTGCAAAGTCGGAAGGATGCGTTGTCGATCTTTTTATTCCTCTTCCGTCAATTCCTACATCTCCAAAAAAAATTCATGCATAAAACAATACCGAAAAAAATGTACACTGCGACGCATTAACGTCTTCCGCAATTGAAACATGCCTCACTGTGTGACTTTTCCGCAAGACATTAATGCACACGCCAAGCCGTTCCAAAGTTAAAAGATATTTATTAATGACAAATTCGTTTGACAAATATTTTGCGATATTTTATTTTGATCTCTTCAGATTTCTTTCATGCAATATCACAAACAAAAAGATGAAACGAAAGTCATCATCATACTACAAATTTTATATAAAAATATTTGGCAATTTGTAAAACATGTTTTGTGTAAAACATGTTTTTCCAGATTTGCGCATAATAGTAATAAATATATTTAAAAAAAAGGAAGTTTATACTTATATATATAAAAAATCTCTAATGTTTTGAGATAGTTTTTCGTATTATTTGTGCACAAGTCATTCAGAATTGAACTAAAACGTCAGAAATAAAATAAAATGTTTTGACACTATATAAATTCTATATACATATGTATATGTATATAGAATTCTATATACAATATATATGTACATGTATATATATACATATACATATGTATATACATATGTATGTATATATGATACATTAAAGATATTATATTTTTAATTCTATACATTAACGCAAAATGAATTTAAAAAAAAACTATAACTTAATTTATATCTCGCTTTAATTTTTGCCTAATTTCTGAGCTATTGTGCACTGCGTTAAATATTCACACATTAAATCGACATACAAGTGAATTAATGTACATACTTAACTTTCATATAGCAATATTAAGAAAATCTCTTTCTCTCTTATTGCATTTTTTAAGAGAAACTTAGTGTAAAGAGTTCTATCAGTTTTTGTTTTGAATTTCTGTCGTCGTCACTGGCTCATTCCGCGTAGCTTTGTTAGAGACAATGTTCTCTTCATTGGCGTTAGTCATGGATCTGGACCAAGAGCAACTTCTTCTGTTCGGAGACTTCGGCAAAGACCAAGAACTGCTGCGTGATTTTGGTCTGGGTGATACGGAACGCGATTTTGCCCGCGTAATTTTGACGGAGGTGGATCTTCTCTTTTTACGATTCTTGAGACTACCGCGGGATCTAGAACGACTTCTGGATCGCACCTTTCGTCTGGATCTATGCGTTCTGGATCTTGATCTCGATCTACTTCGCGAACTACTGCGCCTCTTGCTGCGTGAGCTGGTGTCGCTCTTGCGTTTTGCCTCGGAGCTCGATCTCGTTCTCTTTTTCGAGATCGATCTGCTCGTCGATTTTCGTCGACCGCGAGACCGAGAACGACTTCTGGATCGCGATCTGGAACGATTTCTGGACCGTGATCTGGAGCGACTTCTGAGCCGCGTTCGAGAACGACGGGATCGTGATCTGGACCTTTTGCCGCGACTTCTGGAACGTGAGCTACTACGTTTTCTGTTGCGCGATCTAGAAGCACTTCTGGATTTGGAACGCGATCTGCTCAATGACAAGGATCTATTTGTCGATCTTCGGCGGTCGGTCAAATTCGAGTTCCGATGCTTCGAGTCCCGATTCGCCAGGTGAGTGAAGTATTCATAATACTGTCCGTCGTACAAATAAGGATTGGTCATCGCGTACGACTCGTATCGAGGAGGGAAGAATCCTCGACCCATGCCGTGACGATAACCCTGTCCTCTTGACATTCTGGGATAAGATCCTGGTATGAACGTTTGCAACATCATGTCAGATCTTGGCATTCTATGGAACGGTCCGGATACAATCGGAGGCAACATCGATATTCTTGCCATCGAGTCGGAATAAGCGTTAGCGTAAGCGAAATTCGCAGCTGAAATAGTATCTGCAATTAAAGCAATCGATATTATATTTACCCAAAAGTTTATTTAGACAGCTTTGCGTTATATTTGTTCATAATAACCTGTAGACGATGAAGTGCGAACGTTCTTTATCAGGACACTTTTGAGCTTTTTGTTTGTTTCCTTGTTTGTTTCATCGTCAGTTGAAGTATCCGAACCGGAGTCTTTTTTTCGTTTCTTCGTTTTTTTCCGTTTTCCCTGTAAACAATAACAATATAAAGTTAATTATCGCGTTATATAAAACAAAAGTTAGCGATGCGAATTTTGTACAAAATATGATACTAAAATATCCAATAAAGCACCTTTTTCTTCTTCTTTGTTTTCTTCTTGGCTTGCTTCTCTTTATTTTTTTTGTCACTTTCCGCATCTACTTTATTTTCGTTAGATTCATTTTTATTTTCGTTCTTATCTTCGTTTTTTCTTTCCGTATTTGTACCTTGATCCAGCTTGATTTCTTTTTTTTCCACTTTTGTCTAGAAATGTGAGAAATATATTTATAAAGTCTTTATTGCATATTTGTGTGTGTTACTCACTTTTATTCTATCAAATAATTCGTCTAATAATCGTATGCTTTCCAACTGTCGTTGGGCTTTTATTAACTTCTGTTCTTCTCTAGCAATTTTCAGTGATACTTTATCTTCTTCCTGTTTACGAAATATCGTGAGAGCCTTACGCTTTCGTTTTTCTTCCCGCTTGCGTTGTCGGCTCTCTTTTGCTAACATATTCTCTTCTTCTTTTTTTCTATGTAAGTAGTAAACAATAGTAGTACATATAAATAAATGTTATATCGAAAGAATGAGATACAATTTTTATTCAACATATCTCACATTATATCTTTTGTGTTTCACTTACTTTAATTCCTCTCGCCGCTTCCTTTCTGCTTCTTCTTTTTTACGTAGTTTTTCTGCCGCCAAGTTGTCCTGTGCTATTAAACGCTTTCTTTCGAATTCTCTGTGAGACACAGAGCTATCGCTCATGTGCTTGGTCTTGTCAAAGTCAACCTGCAAGAAATTGTCTTTTTAACTGATGAATGAGGAAAGTAACCAGAAGAAAGCTATTGTACATGTCATACATATTTTTACACAATACCTTTATTGTTGTAATCATCGGATTCTGACCGTCCTTTTTCAGTAATTTCATACCACGCAAAGCATCCATTGCCTTAACAAAGTCCATGTATTCGACGTACTGTATATACACGTCAAAAAATATTCCGTCCTCATAACTGAATTTATGGATGTTGTTGCCAAGTCGCATCCTGGATCTGTAAGGATCTGCGATGGGCACATCAATCCTTCTAAGTGTACCCCATTTCTTGAATATCTGTGTGATGAGTGATTCGCTCGGAACACTTGCGCCATCGTCAGTGAACCACTTAACTGGCAAACCTGAAATATGTATAGTGTCCGGTCTTTCGCCAGGCTTCAACTCATTCATATGTTTTGCATCTCTGAAGTAGGAATCCCAGCTATGTCTGGTTGGAAAGTCATCTTTCGCCTCTGCTGCGCGTATCTAATGAACACACATTAGGGAATTTTCAAAATGTTCAAACTATTTACCAAGCACCAGAAGACAAAACTTAGCTGCACTTAGTTATCACACCTTGAGAACATTAGAAAACCCAGCCAGATTCAAGTGTTGCATGTCCAATCTAGCCAATACCCTTGACAATCTTGATTTGTCCTGCAGATCGCCTTCCAATCGTATTGTTTCCAGGGTGCTTTTGGCCACTTTCAAAGATGAGAATTCGTCGGGCAGTATGAACTTGCGTATCTTCTCCATTACCTCCCATGTTGATATTGTTTTGCCTGTTTATAGCGCAGTTAAGTTTCTGTAAGAAGCTATCTTTGATAGAATCACTATAAGTGTTCGTAGCATCACACAGATCGCTTTGGATCGTGGTATTATCTTCCATCAGTTGCACATTACATTATTCGCCTGTTGATAGAGACAGTTGAGAAAAAGTCGCAAATACAAGTGCGATAACGCAATAACTTCCAGGACAAAAATAAAATTTCAACAGTGAGTGAATATTGAGATAAATATGATTAATAAACATGTGACAAAATAAGGAAAAACTTGTTATTTTTAATTTACAAGAAAGTTATCCAATTACTAGTTTTTAATTTTGTTGTATGTTTCCTCCATGTATATTCTCAGCTATGACATGAGACAAATAGCTAATGAGATGAAAGAAAGATGAAAAATAAAAAGACATATATATATAGGAAGAGAGAGAAAACAAGATAGCCAAGAAATATGCAATCTCCAAGAAATATGATTGATGCTTTACCTTGGATCTTCAGTTGAGGCAGATTGACTGACACATTAATTTTGGCAAACGGTTTCAAGTAAAGCGAACGCGGTGGATACAGCGGTACGATGTCGCTTAGATCCCTACAGCTTCGAAATCGATTAGCAACCTCGCTACTGGGAGTTTCACCTACCTGATTATTGCCGCTCATTTTGTCTCATAAACTAAAGGAAGCTGCTATTAAGAGCACATGAATATAATAAGTAATGTTTTCATTTGATTTCTCTTACAAGCTCAAAGAGATAAGAACGCTTCAGTAGGGAGGTTGCATTAGTGTCGCGAGAATCTTCATTGTGGATTTCGTATTACACCACGAAAAAATATTTTTTAGAAATCTTCAACAACTTATATACTGTCTTTAATTTCCATATATGCCAGCAATAGAAGAACTCATTCGGACAAAAATCGGTGCAAACTGTTACCAGAGAGAAGACTGAGAGCACCCGAGGCCATATGAGAAACTGTATTAGCTTTTCTGCCCCCAGCGCAATATTCACGAGTAGTGCACATTAGCAACTACGTAACCATGTCACCGAGCGATTTGTCGGTGCGTACGTCCCAACTAAACATGGTTCTAATCCGTACTATGTCCACAAGTTGCCGTTCTATCTTGTGCTATGTGCAATAGAAAACAAAATTAACAAAAACACAAAACCTTCTTTCCTTTTTTGAAATATAATACTTAAAATTTACTCGTACAAAGATACCCGTGCGTGTGCTATATTTTTTAACCACACCATATGCAGAACATGCTACTGCATATGACAGTGCTCTCAGGCTTCTTTTGGTGTTACGAACAGCTTTTCAGAACTATAGAGGGAATGACTTATTTAAATTATTATATGTGTTGATCTATGTGTGAATTTTTTTTTTATATTTTGAGATTTATTTCACGATATTCATTTCAGTACTTCACGCCAGATAGCGCGACACTGATGATATTCTCCATTTGAAGACTCAAACTACTTTCGAGTGAAAATATCGCTGGGAATGTGGTTCGAGTCTTTGTAAAAGTAGAAGAGAATCGAATTGGTTAGCGAAGATTTAAATCATCGTTGAAAACACGTGGTTCTGAGATATAGTGATTATAAACTTTTTACAAATAATAAATATATTTATAAAATATACTAGCGATGTTCCAATCAATTACTACTTTGTAAGAATTTTAAAGAGGTAAAAAATGTATTTTATTAAGTGTTTTTTACATTTATTATTTAAAAAAAGTGAAACAGTCTAAGAAATATTTTTTATAATTTAAAAATTACGTATGGTGTGTGACGTTTGACGTTTAAAACATGTCTCATGGAATCGAGAATTACGCACTAACGTACTGTTCCATAACGAGTTTTCTATAAACAGAATATCAAATAATGTTTCCACACTTCGACTCACATCGCGTCCACCGAAGGTTACCTTGTCAAACACAAGTGTACGCTTCACACGTCACTTTTGTGTCACTTCCTGTAAATATACACGACGGTCTCTTGTCATGTCGGGAACACCAGCTCCTGTTCGATCATTAAAGTCATGCGACATTGAGCATGTGGTGAATTTTCGATAGATGACCGTTGTGTTCATACTGTTATATCAATTATTCAATTTTTCTTCATAAATGTAGAATTATTTTCTTTTCATAAGAAAGAGGGAGTATTTTATTTTTGTATTAATAAGATTTTAAATTCTGGTTTTACTTTAAGTGAAAAGTATAAAACCAGAGTTATACGTGTAATATATAAAATATATATGTATATATAGTTTTTTTCTCTTTAACCATATGTGAGAAAACACGCCGGAGTAAGTGATTTGCGAGAACACGTGCCAAGACATACGACATAATAGTTTTCGAATATACACCCCTCATTACACGCCCCTACCGGTTCGAATTGCCGCCTGCCCTCGGTCGAATCACGACAACTATGCGAAAACGCATATTGACAGCATTCGTCATCGATATCCTGGCGTTTCTCTTTATTATGGAAATCTTGTGTAAAAAAAAAAAGAAAACCCGCCCTCGGGACGATAAAATGCCGACGATAAAAGGCGAGGTTGCGGATCGTTAATGAGGGCGGATATGCTCGCCCACGTTCGGCGCATGAAATTTTCCCATGTGAGCATATCGCTGAGCTATTAATTATCACGCCATTGCGAAGGTGGTATTTCGGGTCGATGTTGTGTTCATTATTACGCGTAAGAGATTCCGGAAGTCTCTCTCCGGTAATCTCTTCTCCCTTTACACAATTCTAAAAAGGCGCGGACATAATATAATATAGTAAAAAATATTTTTTCTCACGCACACACGTGAACTCTCATCTATATTGAATTTCACTCCCTAAAAATTTATTATCCCGCCGCAACGCACTTATCAATTTACCATCGTTAATGACGATAGAAATTTTAATATCGTTGTAACATTCTCGTTTTCCAAAAAAAGCGTACAAAATTACTGAACAATTGTTGCAATAAAATAACGCGTCGAAAAAAAATTAATAAAAAAATTAAACTCTCAGGGGTCGAAACAGAAGTGTTAGCCGCGGGGTTGTAAGTTAACCCCGCTAACTGGTCGCGGAACACGAGCGTTCCCGACGGGGGGGCTCGCTGTCGGGGGTGTTCGTTATGCTACGAGCCTTTTGAGAGGGTCACGTGCCCGTGCGGCAGACCCTTCAAGCCGATATCGTATTTGTACAACACGCACGGCCATTATTGTAATACGCCTGTTTGTGTGTTTTGCGCAGTCTTTGTACGCTTACACCCCCTACATGATCTGTTCTCCTCTCTCCATCTCTCCGTTTCTCTTCCGTATTTTTCCTATCTCTTCTCTCTTCTTTTTTCCATTCCTTCCTCTTTCACTTTCTCTTTCTTTTTTTCTTTGTTTTCTTTTTCCTTATCTCTTCTTTCTGACTCCTCGCAGCCTCCGCTCGCTGAGTTTTCGCACACTTGTCGCGCGGAGTTATTATTGCGAGCGACGGGTTATTATTGTCCCGTGAAACAATGAGCACTCACAATCTGCAGGAGGGTAGGATACGGCCTCCCTCGCTTCGACGGTTTACGTGGGAAACGTCGTGGCTTTTTTTTTTTTTTTTTTTTTTTTTTTAAGCATCGTGGGACAAGAGTAAGACAGACGTCTGTCGCGCATCACTGAGCTTCTCGATGATTCTCTTAATTTTAATTGAAGACGTTATCGACGTACCGATTTCATTGTAATATGTCATCACCTATTGCAATCTTTTGTTGTGACAACTAAATTCTCTATTTATTTATAATTTTCAATCTATTTAGTGTGTAGATTATATTATCCGCAAACTTTTATCATTTTTAACTTCTCACATTAAGTGAGAAAAATTTGATTGCTTCGCTTTATCGCAACAATACATTTTGTCATTTTTTTCATCAAAAGAAGCCACATATAAATTCGTGAAATTTGCAGATATCAATTTCAATCATCACGTGCTTCGCTAATTTAATTGAGCCGTTACGGGGATTACAATGGCAATGTCAATCGGGTGGACCGCGAGCCATCAACGCGCAACCTTCAGGTCTCTTCGCTCTTCATGGGTGGCTGGTGATCCAAAGTAAAGAAAGAGAGAGAGAGAGAGAGAGAGAGAGAGAGAGACAAAGAAAGAAAGAAGGAAAAAGAGAAGAGGAAAGAAGTGGGCCGCATCGTATATAAATAGCGGAACATTATCCTATCTCCTGCGGTGGTATCGCGGCTGTCTTCTTCTCGGACTTGCACGTGCGCGGGCGCACTTGGTCTCTCTTTCGACGGCCCGAGGTACCCTCTCTCGGACTCCGCGCGCTCTCTCCTCGACATCATCGGCTCACGGTGTCGTGCACTCGGCCCGCTCGAACGTAGATGATGGGATGACGGACCGCGGGCGTGTCCGAGTAGCCGATACCGGGCGCGTGATCGGGAGACCTCCCGGGGCCGACCACCCTCGAGGGGCCACGAGGGTCGACTTGTTAGCCAGACACAACGGGCTCTCGAACTAACGGAGTGCTCTCCTCGAGCCGACGACAGCTACAAGCCGACAATGTTTCGCCTGCACCTTCGTATATATTGCCCGTGCGCGTGGCAAATATTTCCGTATTTGAATTACAACTCCTCTTTCTTTTGAAACATCTTCTTTCCGTGGAAAAGGTTTCCTTATAGAAAGTTATAGATAGTTGTTTGGAGAAACCACTCCGGGTTTTCTCCAAACAACTATCATCTACGGTATTTTATTTTCCGCGATATTAAATTATTAGATTTGAAGCGTTTCAGCGTATATTAAACGTTACGGTAGTAAATGAGTTGACAGGGTACAGTTAATCTCGCTTCTTCATCCGCGGAAATCAGCTCTGTCGGATTATCTGTTCGTCGTGAGCGAGTTTGTATTCAGGAAATACATTCCGGATTCCATAGCGGTAGAATCACGCGAATCATTCTCCGCGATAGCGGACTTCGTGATCGAAGGAATAATACACATTTTCGCATATTCTTTCGACGGAATACCGGGACGAATGAACAAACATTTTAGGACGCGATTCCCGGGACTCCCGTGTTTTCTACGAAAAAAATGTGATTATATTGGTCCGAAGTCTTCAATGCGGGTCGAAAGCGAAACCGTGTAAGTTTCGGGCCATCTTAATGAAGGCACATTCTTCTCCCGGCCGCACCGATCAAGATATCTTCCGTATAAATCGAATGCTTTTCACCGAGGCTCAATCAAGCCATACGGTAGCCTAAAAAATGCCACGGGGTTAGGGCTCCGATTAGGATCATAAAGAATTGGCTGGGTTTCAAGCGATTCGCTCGCGCGAACCGCTGTCGAATCGTACTGTCGAACGTGTGACAAAACGACGAAAGAAAATATATAGATGAGTGCGCGAGTTCATTCAAAATTTATTAATTTGATCTATGATAACTCAGCTTAAACTTTAAGTCGACATATGAGTTTATTGTCGACTCTCGAGCTTCGTCAGACACAGAATTTCGAGAAACACATTTAATTCAATATACACGTAATCCTAATTCACTAATTTATATATTAAAATAAAAACTTATCTGATTGCTTTCTCACTATTTTTCCCTGATGATTCTGTCTACCTGAGATCTTATCTAATCGTTACTCGAGTGTGACTATTTTACAAATGTAAAATATTGCAACCCTATCGAAAAGACATTAAAAATTTTCTTTCGCGCGATGACGAAGAAGTAGAAGCGAGATTATACGGAAAGCGCAGTTCGGATATATGCGGGAATATCTTAGGACACCGCCCACGGGTATACCAACGATTCCCCGGGGTCGTCATCCTTCTCTTAATTAATGGCCATTCTCGTCTTCTTCCGTGCGTCTTTACTCTCGCTTTCGTGTCGGCGATGATAGTGCTCCTGCTCCCTCCTCCCTCCCCGGTTCTCCTCTTCTTCTTCTTCTTCTTCCTCCGCCCGCGCTCTTTTTCTCTTTTCCCTCCACTCACTCTGTCTCTTTCTCCCTCTTTTCGGCTTCCTCCTCGGCTACGCGTTTTGCGAGACTCAGCCGAGTAGCGACCTAAGCGTAATCAGGCCAAGCACGCAAATTAAAGTCTCTCTCTCTCTCTCTCTCGTCGGTCGACCCACCTCGCCGCGTCCTACTGACCCCATTTCCTCCGTGCTCTCTTCCCCACTTCTCGTCGAGCCAAAAGGACGCTGAAGGATTCGAGTCGGTCAGGGATTTCGTCGAAAGAGATACGCGCTGAAGTACACTCGTTGAAACGTCAGATCGCTAAATTTACAGATCGTTAGAACGTCGCGTTCTCTGGTTTGATTCCTGATGCTCCGGTGTTATAATTCGGAATGATTGAATTTGACAGAAGAATGTTTTTCTTTATCGTTTATTAAATCCTTGGATTCTCGGTGTGTTTTACGATTTTCGAATTTAAAATCCTAAGGTATTTAGTCTTCGATAAAAGGAGAAAAATAGACGAATGTAGACAAAGAAAGAAAACACTTCGCGGACAAGGACATACGCGTGGAGAGGGGATCGAGGAAGAGAAAGAGAGAGAGAGAGAGAGAGAGAAAAGAAGAGAGAGAAAAGAAGTGGCAGACGAAGTCGGAGCTGGAAGGAGGAACGGAGAAAGAGAGAAAAAAGGGTCAAACTCGTTTTCGTTTTCGTCGCTAATTAGACTCGTTAACCGCCTCTTCTGGCGTAGCAGGCGTAGCCATAACCGGGCGACTTCTCTCTTTAGCTCCGCGGAGAGGAAGCGAACGGAACACGGCCACCACTGATGCTTGGAGGCTAGTTTGTTCTCGTCGCCCAGTCCTCCAGGGTGCGTTTGCCTTGATCGCCCCTCTCGGCTATTCGACATGCGTGCAACATTCGCGCGAAATTGCACCTGCGAGATTCTCTTGCCTTCGCCCAACCTTTCACTGTCTCCCTCTTTTTCTCATCGGATGTTCTTCGACGACGCGTGCGAGGGAAAACGGTCTCCGAGATGGTGGTGGTGGTGGTGGTGTGCTTGTGCCGATGATTGTGCCGCCTATTTGTGAACGAGCTACTTCCAATGATATCTGTATGTGTTGTCAACTCGCTACAATCCCTTTATGACGAATGGCAAAAGAAAAGAGCAAAAGAAATGCGAAACAAAGATTGAAGTATGAAACAAAACCGCAAAGTTTTTTTATTCAACGTTCAAACAAAAAGACATTTTGCGAACATCTTGAAGACGGCACGAGAATGAGAAGCACGAACTTTCAATTGAGTGATCTGTTCGACACGTATGACAAGAGGCTCAAAAACGAAGAGGTAAGAAGTGATAGAAAATCAATCTTAATTTCTAGATTCTATATAAGGTCTTGACACTGTGTGTTAATTGCGTCTTTTGAATATCGTTTAGCTTTCTAGATCTTCTTCTCTGTACGACGTTACTTATCGTGTTATCCTTTCCGCAAGACACAACCGGTCTATTCCCATACACTGGGTCTATTCGCTCAAGTTCGCGCCGTGGAAAATCGCGGCGCGCACGTTCATTCATCATGCGGTCTCTTCATCGTGTAACACGCTGAAAAATGATGCTTATCTCTCGCGGTCGACTCAACTGGCGCACCGATGTTCATTTTACCATCGGGCCTATCGGCGATCAGCCCGCGCGGTGTCTCAATCCACCTTGTCCTAGGAACGGAGAAAGGAAGAGACATTCTGTCGCCGCGCGGATGCGACGATCATATGTACGTGTGACCCGTCACTTTTCCAGATTGGTGACGCCGATTTCTGGGATCCTCTTCCCCTTTCGTTTGTTCTTCCGTTTGTTTTTTTTCATTTAGGTAGTCCCGACCATTAGTCTCACATATTCTAGATGGCGATCGATCTCGGCATGACCATTTCCTCGCTCGCCGGAATACGACATGCCTCGTGAAACCAATCTGCGCCTGTCAGCCGCATCGACGGTCCTTATCGGCGCCGTGATTAATTACTCTTTCGCGAGAAGGATATACCTCGGTATTTGCTTAAGATACTCTCATACTGCGCGCAAACGAAGTTGTCGACGGTTCCTCGCGCGACCCGCGTGCGACGACGACGCGACGGCACGTATGACGCGTTGAATATATTCAGGAATTTATTACCTTCTAAGAGAACTATATTTCGTACGTATCGAATACGAGATTAGAAACAAAAATTATTACAAAGCGTACGATTGCTTTCTTTATCTATATTTTAATTTAGATATAATGAAGACTTTGTTGTCTCACGTAATAATGAATCAATGTTTATATGGCTAGAATTTTATCATTATTTTAGTTTTTTTTTTTTTGGACATTTTATATGTGAATTGACATGCTATTGATTATATATGTACGTTGATAAAAATTGTTTACGGTCTTGGCGCGAATTTGTCGTTTTTTTATTATAATTACGGAATTATCTCTCTTGTGTCTTGTAAATTCTTCGAGTCTCGCAACTCTTAGCAAACAGAAAAATATCGACTTATTGGTGCGCGACGTTAAATAAAACCGCTATGACGATGGCATCGGCGTCCTTGACTGTCTGCGCATGCCAGGCGCGATGTATGATACCTTATTTCTCTTACATAAAGCGGATATTGACGTTCACTGCGAGGGTCTAATACCCGCGGTGGGCGGCCATATTGGATCGTGATATGGGCCTGCAATTAAGGCCGAGTAGGCCACCCGGGCTCGGAGGAACGCGATAAGGTGAAGCTTTGCCGTGGCCGCGTCTCAGGGCTAAGCTTGACCTTCTTGGCCCCCCTTCGTTTCTCGCTGTGCGCTGGTGGTTAGGTCACGATTAAGTACCGATTGAGTGAGGCCTAATAACCGGAGACTGTATGCAGAACTTTCACCAAGAGAGGGTACGACGACCCGCGGCGGGATTTAAAAAAAAAAAAAAAAAAAAAAAAAAAAAATTTTTTT
>QVNZ01027335.1:0-21784 GCA_014825645.1 Pseudomyrmex dendroicus
CATCATACATTTTGCTGCTTTACTATCAAATATTAATAACATCATTATATGTTTCGCGTTACTACAGGTGTGTGAGCTGTTACGGACGTCGATTCAATTTATTTTGAAAAGTAAACTGACAAATCTGTAAGAATAAGGAAAGAAAACAAGGATAAAATAACGATCTGCAACTCTCTACGCAACATATATGAATGATTGTCACATCTACAGAATATTATAAAAATAATTTATAACTTTTATTCGCCTTCGACTTCTCTTCAGTGACAGTTAAGATGACAATGATATCTTTTATATCCAAACTGCCAAAGAGGAGAATTCGAAAGTGAATAAAAAGTTATAGATTTACCGTGACTTTCTCAATAGTCTGTAACGCAACTCTGTTTTACTATTAAAGCCGAATTGTAAAATTCAAGTAAAACAATTCAAGTACATATTCCAATATACGTTATAAGAAAATGTAATGAAGAAATAGTTATCGTTAGGTGAATCGATATATTTCTTTATGTATTGCAAGAATATTTTTCAAAAAATAAGAAAGAAATTACACAATGAAAGAATAATAATTTATATATGCGAAATATTTAATCGCGATATTTGCAATAAAGAACTTTTATATCAATTAATTGATAATTCGATAAAGAAAGAAAATCACTTTAGGGTCACACGAAATTTTATAATTTGCAATAATAGCAAATATAGAAACCAAAATTTTGAATCGCGCACTACGCGAAGCACGTCCGTCACTACCGAACGATCGACACGATCTGAAACTGCGCGCTGCGCAATGGATATAAGTAGCGCAGTAGTTTTAGCACCACGCGCATGTACTCCTCAGTATACGCTTCTGCGCTTTCCGATTTTCTTTCACGTCGCGGATCCAAAGGCGTAGTAAGGGCAGAGTTTCTCGAGCGTCAAAACAACAAAAAAACTCGCCGATGGAAAAACATCTCGGTTGTTGATGTATTATACGCTTATTTTTCACATTCCATGGTAAAGTTTTTAACACATTTTATTAAATTTTCAGTCTTTCTTTTCCCAGATAGTCGAGAATAATAATTTTCTTAGCCAATCATATTTCTTTTTCGGTCGCAAGAATAAAGTGTAAATAAACGCGATAAAGTTATATCTTTTCCTCGATATACACTCAGGTAATATAAAATATTTCCGACGAAAATTACAATATTCCGTATACACGTTACAGTGCATAAAAATCTAAATTGTTTCTTTATTCCTTGTTTCAGGAGCCGATTTTTCACGTAGATATTTTTACAAGTAATTTTTCTTCTTAAATCTAACAATAAGAACGTTTTATTTTTGTTACAGAGTGGTGTTGTAGCACAAGGCTCAGCGCTCGGTATGTACATTTTTTCAACGGTTTCAATAGTCGTGAAATCATACAAACTGCACGTAGATTTTTAGTTTTGCTAATTGTAAAACATCGAGCATATAATTTCAATATTTTTTGCAGTTTAAATTCAAAATTCAAGAAATTGTTTTAACTGCTTTCCACACAGTTTGTAATCGTACAAGCAGATTCGTTACTGATTCGAGACTACTTATCGATAGTAAAGTCGATGTAGCACGGATTCAAACCCTACCCTTCTATATCGTCTGAGAGTGGACATCAACAATTTCACTGGGGGTTAGGTTCATATCTCGGTCGGTTACGTTGACATTCTGATCGGTTAGGGTTCGCATCTTGGTCGGATAGGGTTCGCATCTTAGTCGGTTAGGTTCACATCTTGACTGGTCAGGTTTATACTTATAGTATGTATACGATTCTCGACTACGTATCAATTACTATATTGCATGGAAATTAAATATTATGCGACAATCGTGCACAGTTATTTCTTGAGAAATGAGACTTGTATTTGAACATGTATTCTATATAAATATTGATCAATATACATAAAAATAAAAAAAATAAGATCTCTAACTGGACTCTAACACATTGACTGGTAGTCACTACTGACCAATGTACTGCAACTTCCAATAATGTCGTGGGAGTCATAGCTGACTGGCGCTATCAATAAAAAAAGCGTAAAAGTTAGAAAAAATAAAAAACGTTTATAATTTTACATGCGATTAACATTAGAATAGTGATTTAAAGTAATAAGTGCGAACATAACTTTGTAGAATTCAATTATATTATGAAATAATTTATCACAATGCGGTTCTGTGTCTAGCGGAGAAAAAGTCCGACAAAAAATATCGCTTTATGTAATTTTTCAGAGTCCAATAAAAGTGTTGTCAAATCACGAACAACCTATCGTACCGTATCGATACTAATTTTCGATAACGTTCTAATAAACCTCTGAACACTCATTGCATAACTTTGTTATCTTCTGCGCACATGCCGTAAGTGCGAATACAAGTGATCCACGATGTATTTCGTAATTGTCGATGTGGGTCACACGAGACTGGTTTCTTTCGGATTTTACATTATATGACTTTGGTATTTTCACGGCATTTCATTCATTGCCTCATCTTGATCGATTATTTATCTTACTTTCGTTTCTTTACACAAATGGCAATGAGAGTTTCATCTTTTCTTTCGTATGTTAATTGTCATAGTAAATAGTAAACAGATTCGCATAGTCGCACGAGATATTAGCTTCAGTTTTGCACGAGATATTAACCTCTTAGGTAAATTTCAAATTTGTATTTTCTACTCGTCATATAAAGCAAACTATAAGAATATTATTTTGAAGTTTTACTTTGCAGCCTGTAAAATAGACGCTGCTTTTTTGTTTAAAGATTTAGATATACACATTTAGAAAAAAAAAACAATTAATTAAATTGGTTAAATATATACAGAGTATATGAAGATCTGTACAAGAGCTAAACATAAGTTGTCAAAAACTTACTCGTTGTGCAATAAAATATATTTCACACGTATACTCATCTAAACATTTTATTTAGTTTTTATCTATCACATAATGATAATCGAAAACGGATTTCTATACACATTTTTATTGATATTGCAAAACAAATATTGACAAACTAAAAGCCTAATTATCCGTAATCACGAGATTGCACATCTCATTTTAAAAAGAACACGTGGTCGACCTTCGATTTTTCTTTCGTTCAATTTTGTCCAAGTAACACCGATTACCGCGGAGATTTCAATTTCGACCTCAGTGTTCGAGATGCTTTCGCGGGATGAACACAAAGTATGTACACACTGCAACGTAAGATAAAATAAAAGAAAGTAACGCGGAAGAGAGATAAACGACTGACGTGTTTTATGCAAAACTGAATATGAGTAACTTTTTAACCTTCTGTTTTGAAAAAAAACCGAAAGAAAAAAGAAACCGGAAGAAAAGCGAGAGAATGATAATCGAGTTATAAATAAGAATGCAGTATCGATTTGACGTCATGGCGAAGTGACGGTAAACTTGACGAACTTCTTCATATTGATCGAACTTGTGAGTTTCTTTGTATTCAAACGTGATATTGAGATGCAAGAGAAGTGCAATCGTGTGGTCTTTGTGCTAATACGTGTAACATCGTCGATTGATATTCGCTTTGCGAAAATTTTGTACGCTTTGCGTCATGCAGTCATGACCGTAAAATAGATTTAAAAAAACAAAAGTCCGACGGCTGACGCAGTCAGCCCTGATATTATTTAAATTTATCTGTGCACGAGCTTCTAAAAGACGCTGCAATCGATCGTTTATACTAAACGCAACATTGAGAAAGTGTACATGTGCTCGGTCGCTGTTAAAACACCAACAAGAGATTTTCGCCCCCAAAGACACGTAAATAGTCGGAAGCTTATTTGTAATATACAAATTTACTTGTAAAATATATTTGTAACAGATGACTCTCGTATAACGCGATTTGCAAATTAATAGTAAAATGAGTCTTCCCCTTTTTATTCAATCTGCGAGCCTCGTGTAACGCGATTTTTATAACGCGGCATTTCTGTGAAACGAAATATCCGCGTTATACGAAGGTTACCTGTATATTTTACAAGTAAATTATTATTATTAAAATATTAGTAAATTATTAAAATTATTTGTAAAATTGAGAAAGTTGTGTAACATAAATCTTTGGGGTACGTCAAGAGACATCATCAAGTGCAGTAAATAGTCACATAAATAAATAGGAGTTGGAACAAGGCTGTGATCACAGATTCTATATCAGACATACATATGAATTGGTAAGTACGATCTTTCGATCAACATTCGGAGAACATAATTTCAGGAATTCACGACCGTGAATACATACAAGATTCTAACTTTCTAAAGAGAAAAACTGAAGAAACAATTGTAGGAGATAAAAGATAAAAGCCGCAGTTTATTGCAACGCAGTATAACGTCTTGCAAATATTTTCGAAAAAGAAGGAGACAGAAGGCTTTCACGATACATCATTTCGCAATGCTGAAGTTCGGATTCTGGATGATTTTATTTGTTGGATACGTCGACGGGATTTTGCCGCCGGCCGTTCTCGAGACGATCTATCACTTCTTCTCGGGACTTCCCGTGCCCAACGACCTGATTCAGGACGAGGATGCGATATCCAGACAATACTCCTTCGTCGTGATCGGCGCCGGTTCGGCGGGATCGGTACTGGCGAATCGCCTGACGGAGAATATCGACTGGAACGTCCTGTTGCTGGAGCAGGGCAAGGACGAGATGTTTCTCACGGACATCCCTTTTGTGGCGTCGCTCATGCACATCACCGATTACGCCCGCGTGTACAAGAGCGAACCGCGACCGCAGGACGCGAACGGTCGCGGTGGATACTGCTTGTCGATGATCGACGGTCGCTGCAACGTCGTGTCCGGCAAAGCGGTCGGCGGCACGTCCGTAATAAATTTTATGATTTATTCTCGAGGAACGCCGGCTGACTATGACGGCTGGGAAGCGCTCGGAAATCCCGGTTGGAGCTACGAAGATGTGTTACCTTATTTCATCAAGTCCGAGAAGTGCAGATTAATCGATAAAGATGCGAAGTATGCGATACGACAGTAAAGATTTATTTTATTCTTGCTCTCTTTAAAGAAAGAACTTTTCATTGCGTTTTATATAAATTTGATATTATTTCATAGTTTATTTTGTTAGTTTTATTTGTGTTATACACATATAAATTAATTTAATTTTTAATTTTATTAAATTAATATGTATGCATAAATTTTATTACCTCACTTGATTATTTCTTGTCAGATATCACGGCTACGACGGATACTTAGATGTCACAACTCCTCCTTATGCCACTCCTTTGAGAGAGCGTTTCCTGAAGGCTGGTCGAGAACTTGGTTACGACGTGATAGATTATAACAGCGACAAGCACATAGGTTTCTCGACCGTGCAAGCGAATCTGCGAAACGGGCACAGAGTCAGCGCCAACAAAGCTTTTCTAAGTCCGATTCGTGATAGACCGAATTTATATCTATCCAAGTTCTCGACGGTGACAAAAATTGTTATTAATCCGAAGACAAAGGCTGCCGTGGGCGTTGAATTCGTAAAAAATCAAAAAACCTATTTTGTTTCCGCTATCAAAGAAATTATACTTTGCGCAGGTATTTATATACATTGTATATTTATATGTATGTAAATAAATTTAAATATTCTTACTTTTTCAGGTACTTTTAGTTCACCGCAATTGTTGATGCTGTCCGGAATAGGTCCCAAGGATCACTTGACTTCCTTGGGCGTACATGTGATCCAAGACCTTCCCGTGGGTTTTAACTTGCAGGATCACGTGAGCATGTCAGCTTTAACATTTCTAGTCAACGAGAGCGTGACCGTAATCGAGCCGCGTGACGCGTCGAATCTAGTTAATTACGTTCAATATCTGACAGAAGGAACAGGTCCTTTTACGATACCCGGAGGTGCCGAAGGTTTGGCCTTCATCAATACAAAAGCTACCAATTCGAGAACAGAGAAGGAAATGTCAAAATATGCGCGACGTGCACATACCCGCGAGAACAACAAGCAACATGGCAAGTGTATTTTACAAAAAACAAATTGAGTAAAAGATATTAAATTTAAAAATAATTTTGCAAATAATGCAAAAATGATCAGGAAGTATCTTTTGCAGCTGAAATTGTTCCTAATATAACTTCGATTACGATTAATCGCGATGTGTTTAAGAAGACTTTTCGCGCTAACACAAATAGGTTGTCGACGGAGGAAAGTCCCGACATAGAGTTAGTGATGGGCGTAAGTGCGTTAGCCGGCGACATTTCCGGAAGCTATCGCGGTCTACTGGGATTAACACAGGAATTTTACGAACAAGTTTTCGGCGATTATTTAGGCTTGGACGCTTTTACAATCGTACCTGTGCTCTTGCGACCCAAGAGTCGCGGCAGACTCACATTGAGAAGTTCTAATCCGTTAGATCCGCCGGTTGTGGACCTCAATTATTACGATCACGAGGACGATTTGAACACAATGGTGAAAGGCATAAAAATGGTGAGAGGTGGTTTACCGTATTTTATAATGCGAATTTTTTATTTTAATTAATACAATAGAAATATTTTTTCTCTCATTCAATTACCATTGATCATGTGTGTTTTTTTGAATTTTTTATTATAAGTTTTTTAAATTATTTAAATTATATATAAATTTCAGGCGATCGAGGTAGCTTCGACAAAAGCGTTCAAACGTTTCAACGCCACGTTGCTGTCTACACCGTTTCCGGGATGCGAACATCTCACTTTCAAGAGCGACGCGTACTGGAATTGTGTCGCTCGTCACGTGTCGACGACTCTGGGTCATTATGCGGGCACGTGTAAAATGGGCACGCGTAAGAATTCGGGCGTGGTGGACCACAGGTTACGGGTTCACGGAATCGGCGGTCTCCGAGTCGTTGACGCCAGTGTGATGCCGACAATAATCGCCGGTCACACGATCGCGTCGGTGTACATGATGGCCGAGAAGGCCGGCGACATGATTAAGGAAGATTGGACGGGATTCGCTTCGTGAAACGCGTAGGAAGTAAAACGTTACGAAACAAAATGAAATATATTGCAATGAGAGATCGAAAACTACGTACAATATGATAAAATAAAAACATCGTTTCTTTCAGATTCGGAAGAAAGCAATAAAAGAGAAAACATTGGTCTTCTTGTGGCGCACAAGGCGCGTGTTTAAACAGATATTTTATAAAAACATACATAGAAGAGTACGTTGATTCTATAAAAACAAGATATACACATGTGTTATTGATTTTTAGTGTACGGATATGTGCCTCGTGTATATCTATTTCTTATTCAACGAGTGAGATTGTAAGAATGTGTTTACACAATATAATAAATCTGTCTTCTTAAGTCAGAAAAAAGCGCGAGTCTCTTTGGTTGCTTGTAGCTGCTGATTGAGATATTTTATAAATTCCTGCTGCAATTCTTAGGTGAACAAAATTGCCTAACGTGGCTTGTAAGAAGGCGAGTTACAGTTTTGTGCAACTGTAATTCTGTACTCGATCTTTGTTTTTTCAAAGACCGAGTTCTTACAATTTTGTCTGGAATTGCAGCATTTTACATTAGTCAAGCGTGATTTTAACAAATATAATAATAATAATGCACAAACATCTAGAACTAGATAGTGTTACAACTACAACTGATAAATTAATTACAATCATTCAAAGTGAAAAAAAAGAAAATATCTCTCTATGAAAAAAAGTTTCTACACGTCGAAATTCTTATTCATCATTTTTTTAATACACAAGAAATCTCGTGATAAGAATGATGAAAAATATTTCATGCGCTTGCCATCTTGTTGCACCTATAACAATAAAAAAATTTGCAGTTCGATTAAAATTTGTAGATTTTAAAAAAGTTTTATATTAATAATTATTTCGTAGATTGTTGAAGATTAAGACATTCATGTGATATGATTAAAAGTTGAAATTAAATATATATTACATTTCTGCTTTTTTACGACATTTTTTTATCGAGTTTTCTTTTTTTATACGGTTTATATTTATACAATATTTTACCATTATCGCTAAATTGAATGCAGTCTTGCAGCTCTTCCGTCAATGTGTAGCCCTCAGTACAAGTGCAAAAGCCTACAAACAAGTTTAAGTGAAATCACATTGCTGTCAGATAATAAATCGATTATGCAGATGTTAAAAAAACGACTTTTTTAGAAAAGAAAAAAACAGAAAAAGTACCGTTAACGCAATCCACTTTCGATTTCAAAGTCGAATTAAAGTCTCTGAAGCTTCTGGTGACGCAATGATGATGAGTATCACAATGTCCGGCTAATTCTGAAAGAAACAAAGATTGTTTTTTCAATTTTAGATATTGCATATCGATCTAAATGACACACAAAATCGCCTTATTTTTAAATTAATACAATGATACACTGGATCTGGCAAACATGCTTTTATCTCACGTTCTTTACGTCAGATTTGACTGTTTAATCCTTAAGTAAAAAATAATAATCTTTTCGTAAAAAAATAACACCTAAATAATTAAATAATAGTTACTTAATATTAATTAATATGTGTCATTTTAAGAGATATAAAAGTGGGACATAAAAAAATATTCAACTACTCACCAACATCGGCGTAGCAACGATAGCCACGTCTGTGAGAACCGGCAACGCACTCGCACATTTTGTTTGAATCGCATTGGCTATGTTTCAGAAACAGCTGACACTGCGAGTGCTGCTCGCACTCCTCGCCGATCAGAGAAGCTGCCCTCAGACACTGATGACCGTTTTCGGATATCACGGATTTCACATTGCAGTCGCATGTGTTCTGTATACACTTGGAATTCTTGACAATGCATTCGTCGTCGTTTTCACAGTGTTCTCCTAATTCTAAAGAAAAAAAACGAATTTTAGATAACAGATAGAAAATAAAATATTGTAACAAGAAATTTTTATGACTTGTAAGCTTTGATTATATAATTTTTTTTTTTTTATATTACTCACTAGCGCTCGATAGACAGCTAGTGTTGTCAGGATTCGCGTGGAGACGCAATCCGCATTTGCAGACACTGTGCTCGCAGAACGTGTTTACAACAATACAATTGCGATTCGAGACACAAAATTCTCCTAAACCTAGTTAAAGTTAAAAGAGATAATAACATTAATTTATTGATAAATAAATAAAAGACACTATATTTTTTTACAAAAGTATGAGATCCTAAACTTATGTTGACATAATCAATTTACACAAAAAACAAATGAGAGACTAGCATATTCTAACGGTAGAATATGAGGCGGTAATACAATGAGCTCCGTCTGGAAACACTCGCTCTCGTTATTCCTCCTTCGCGCGTTAAACAAAACTTTTGACTTTTGATCGCCATCTTGTCTTAGTGCGATTCTCGTTATATATTTCGAAATATTTATTTTTCTCATAAATATGCATATAATGCACAAAGTTGGCTTAAGAGCGTCTTGGGACATTTCCCAGGAAACTTATTGCAACACACACTCACCGGCGGACTTGTAACACCTTCCGTCCAAGAAGTGAGAATCGTGGGCGCATTGACAAGCGCCCGCACGACATTCCGATTGTATTGTAAACGTGAATTTACACTGGATGTCTTCCTCGCAGGGATCGCCGAGATGAGCGGCCACTGTTGAAACAATAATTCTTAGATATTGTTTGTTCAAAATTCTCTCACAATCAGTATTAATTAATGTAATATGAACTAGAGTACAATGCAAACTGCAGAATATAATCGTCCGGTTTTCTTTTTTTTTCAATAATAGTATTATTACATCGCAAAACTCGAAAATTTAATAATAATTGAAGAGAGAAAGAGAGAACGCGTACATCCCCATGTAGTTGATTGGTTCCAAATTTGTTTCGTTGTTCTGTTACGCCTCTAATTTATCGTAACAAACTTTTTGTGTTACGCTAAATAACACACGTCTAGTAATTTAAGCGATTCTCGTTGATGAACGTGCAAAGAAACTGTACAAGACATTGTGATATTCAGGCACGCGAATATGTTACGTCCCGTCTCATTCATAGAAATTATTTGTGATCTCTCTGTCGAGTCAACGAGCACGACACGCTCCAGGTGAGACGGGACCGTGAGAAAGGAACGGAATGGGGATGAACGTGTATCTCCGCGGAATCTCTCGTGCCCGAGAGGTCGATGACATCTCTCGCTCCCGAATATCAAGCAATTAGAATTTAGAACACTTATTTGCTGTCTCGGGATTTTTTTATTCTCACACGTGTGGGGTCGACCGCACATCAACTGTAATATAAAAAAAAAAAAAAAAAAAAAGAATTAAATATACCTCTTAGACATTTTGTTGTATTTTTTGAAATGTTGTTAGTACTGAACTCGATGTAATCATCTTTGCACGAGCACGTCTTTTGATTCTGGCAATACGCGTTTGCAATACAGTCGTCGTCATATTTACATTCCGCGTAGGATTCTGAAAAACAAACATTTTTTTTTGTGTTTCTCTCTTAATTATGTCAATAAATATAGTAAAGAACATAATGTGTGAGAGAACAAACTTTTATATTTAAGAAAATTTTTCTAGCCTCCGATTGAAAATAACTCTGAAAAGTAAACGTGAAAAAACAAATACACGCGTGTACGGAGTGTAATTGTAGCGATCGATCGGATCGTGCGATCCATAAAAGAATCTATGAGAAAAGCACTATTTCATGGCAGCCGTGCGTTCCGGTGCGCCGCCCTCATTATTAATTCCCGTGCAATAAGATCTATCGCAGTATTGTATACAAATTTTCCAAAATATTATAAATACGCAGTGATTTTTATATACAAGATACTGATATATATTTTTACTTTTGTGAAGGATCGCTATTTTTTATTTAAAAACTTTGCTTACTACTTTTATTACTATCGATGCGATCGTTGCATCGCGACGAGTCCTCGTGGTTGCTGTTGACGTAGGTGATCGTCGCGCAGACGGTAACGGGTACGAGGACGAGGAGCCTCGTGAAGCCGCTTACCGTCCACGTTTTCGTCATCCTCGCAATGACGGTGGATAAACGCCGCGTCCGAAGAAACGTTTCATCACTACCGCTAGTCGACTAATTGTCATTTTTCGATACTTCGAAAGACAGAGAGAAAGAGAGAGAGGAAGAGAAGGCGAATTTCGGTCCGATCTGATTACGATCGCTGCTCGAAGGCCGCCACGTCACAATCGACAGCGGACTCCGTTTAGTTTCACGACGATGTTCTCATTGTTTCCTTCGCTTGTTCCGTTGCGCAATCGTAGGCAGGAACACGTACCTACACCTTTGAACGGACATCATCGAGGCGTATCCCGCGCATAATCATCTTCGAATCACTCGCCGCAGACCGTGCCCGTCTGTGTCGACCGCGCGTCTTCGTCTATTCGAGGCGAGGCAAAAACCCTATAATTTCATCAATTTTTATCGACTCTTCCTATAACTCACGAGATGTTATTATACATATTAAGAGAATGATTCGATATAGATATTTTCGATTTGAATTGCTTGCGAAAAATTGAGTTTTCGACCGATCTTTTCGTTTCACCTTTCGAAACCGACTAAAAACTTTTAAGCTCTCTTTTTCGAAATTTGAAGTTGTTCCGCGTCCCCAGACGCGCTTCGTAGAATTATCAATAATAAGAAAATGAATAAAATGAGAATTCTGATAACAAATAGAATAAAAATAATCAAACTGGATTTAAAAAAATAAAATCTTTTCTCGTAAAAAAGACAAAACTTACTAATTAATATAATACGATTGAACTGATTGGAAACTCTAGTTTTTTTAGATGTTCCGACTTTTATGTAAAATGTCTCGCGTGCAAGCAAGCTCGTCGCTATAGCACCGCCGTGTTTTGTCGATTTCAAACCGGAAGATGCAGCACACAAGCATACATTTCGATCAAATGCGCCTCGTAGCGAATCGGCACCAATTTACATTTGTGAAAAATATTGCATATTCATCGGCAATAATCATGTGTCGCGTAATTTCATCCACCGAGTTGTTGATGACAAGCGTGACAGAGCTAAAGCGTTCTAACTCAATTCGGTCCCGTTCGAAAATCCCGACGAGTCAAATCTGTTTAACACGCGTGCGAATTGAGTTTGCACCGCGCGCGATATCTCACAGAGTACAAATTTGAATGAAAATCGATATATTTTTTGAGTTGGATTTTTATTCTTTCTGTTAATCAAAACGTAAAACTCTTTCGTTGGCTTGTCAGCGAGTAACTGTCTTGTTTTCGATCACAATGACAATTTCGTAAGTGGCCAAAGGTCGTGACTAACACACGGACTTAGCGTCCTGTTTTTGTAGATTAAATTCGTCATGTTGCGCAACGCGATGCCTGCAACGCAACATCAGAAGCCATTGTTGTACGTTAACAATGCTGTATTCAGCAAAAAATTACTCGAATTATTATGCTCGGTCTCAATTCTCGTCTCTTTTTTGTCCGCGATCATTAGACGCGGACTTAAAAAAAAGCAAAACCAATTAAACAAAACACATTCAAATCGTAATTGGAAAACTATGACGGCGCTGTTAATGACGATGCTAATCCGAGCGGTCGTAGATTTTACAATATCGTCAGTTTAATGATGTTCGGCATTATTCGCACACACATATTCGCGGTGTAACCGCGCTTGCGTTTGCAAGACACTCATGCTGCAATCTCTTTCGATTCCAAAACTCAGTGTTAAATTAATTGAAACGAACGAAAGAAACGAACCCCTTTGTTCTTTAATTATGAGCGCTTCTACTCGGCATTCACCTAACTGTGAGAACCAGGAGCGTAGATCCGGTCTCAACAACTCTATGCCGCACGACGTCGGTCTTCCCCACGAAGGAAAAGATTATTGGGTCATAAAAATTCTATCTTGGAAACACTCCGACAACGTTCGTAATTCGACCGTAAATGCGACAATGCAATTTAACAAAAAAAAAAAAAACACAAACAAATAATTAAATGCGCTTTAACTATTTTCATCCTTGTTTCTTTTGATATCGCAATTACATGTTAATTTAATTTCTCCGTTTTTCAATGCTTAAATAAACGACTATTATATTTTATTTATGTTTTATCTCGGAACGTAATTCAATCAGTTTCCCGTAACAAACACGTGAGTATCTTTCAGCCGCGTTCAACGATGTTGCGGTCAATCTTTCGTATATTGATCCGTGTTATAGTTTTGTTGAAGCACAATTTACTTGAAGCGCGATTTACTTCGCTTTAGACTTTTACTCACGAGCAATATGTATAATAATCAAGTCATTTTATCAAACAATCTTCTTGTTACAAACATTCTCCTTGCTGTTGTTTAATCATGCCTGCCTCCTCACGATAGACGCGGGTGCTGTTTCCTCATCAATCTCGTATGATTGTACGTAATGTTTCTTCGTAAAATTTTTCTTCGCAAATTAGAGTTCACAGAACATTCAATTTTTACACTCAACAACACGTTGTCGGCGAAACAGATGCTTACTTTCGTGTTGCGCGTCGGCGACTGCAGTCGGCCAAGCGAGGTACAACAGCGCGATTGACAGTAAAACGGTTCGCAACTCCCTCCTTGGAGTACTCCGACCGACTCCTCCGCAGATCTTCACCATTTCTCTTCGAGGACTTGTTCTTCTTCAAGTTAACGAGCAAATACTGGCGGGAGAGCGTAGAAAAAAATTCGTCTTCGAAATCTATAATTGTTATTCTTACACTACAGTCTACTGTTACTTTTATCTTATCTCAAATATCTTCCTTTAAATATAGTTCATATCTTGAAATGTCAAAGTGTGAGCAAGAGTACGCATTTAGTGATATCATCACTAGTCAGTTTTTTGTCAACAGAGATGCTACTATTGTAAAAACAAGACGACAATGCCTGAAGAAGATCCTTAGACAAAATATTATTTTTAACGAAACGTATACTGGTGTGCATCTTCAGTCAGTTCTTCTCAGCCAAAATGTACGCAATAAGAGTGATAAGTTTGTCTTTTGTGCAACTTTTTTCTATAGAAAATGTGTAATTTGCATATTTCAATGTTTTATGTTTTACGTTACCTTTTTACATATATTATACAGTAGGGTGCAAAACATTTATCCGGAAACAAACGAGATTCATATATCACATACATTCAAAAAAATAAATTAAGAACAAATATCAAAAAAACATAAACTTAAAAACAAATACAGAAAATTATTTTAATGTACAATTAGAGTGTGTAATTACTCAATTACAATAAAAAAAAAAAAGAGAATCGTACAAAGAAAAAGAAGAATGCGTATAAATTATGTGTTTCTATGAATTCGGACACCTTTGATTACAATTCTTTATATACATGCAATAAAATACTACACACACCTAAGTATAAAATTACATATCTTTTTAAATACACTATTTTATACCGTTTTATAATAAAACAATTTCTTACTATAAAATTTATTGCTATAAAAAGCCCGCGCGGAAATATATGAAATTCGTTAAATATATCCTTATTAAAATATCGTAAAAAAATTTAACATTGCTGAAATAACGCGCAGAGCTAAAATTTATAATTTAATTAATTCTAAATGCGAACACACAATCTAATTGTATTTTAAGTAATCAATTTTACAGTCGCATAAATATAATTTACGCATTTTACACTTGTATATTTTCCACATATTTTTGATATAAATTAATATTATAAATATTTGAAAAAAATCTAACGTTAATTATTTTACTAGGAACGTATTACAAACACATGTTAAGTTTTGCAGATAGCATTAAATTGTAAAGATTAATACTGTGTTACGTATTTTTGCACATTATTGCTTAATATATCTTTCTGCAAATACGTATATAGTAAATGTACATACACACATTATCACAAAATCTCAAAGTAATTAGTTGAATATTTGTCAGATCTTAGGACTAGAACAAGCTATAATATACAATGTGGAGCCTCCATCAACATGCAGAAAAATTAGACATTTTGAAAACTATACTTTAGATCTTTTTCTTTATAAATCTACTGATTACATATAAATAACTTTCTCTCTGCAATAAATACAAGAATTTATTGCGTTTATTCAAGCTAGACACAGAAAAAAACAACAAATTTCGAATTAAAAAGTTGTAATTAACATAAAAATATTAAAACAACAGTAAAAAAACACTACTGACTTTACTTGATCAAATTATTTTATCGTGATGGAAGGACCGATCTCTTATATATAAACTAAATAAGAATTACCATATAAAGACAATTACGCTGTCACAAAAAAAACTGATCGAAAAGTTGAGCAATAAAAGATCAATAAAAGAGAATTTCTAATTTACAAAATATTTCCTCGACAATATATTGCACTTTACGAGAATAAACTTGCGCAAATTAACGTTATCAAAGGTACAAAAACATATACTGGAAATGATGTCGCGACCGATGAGCCTATAAAAATAAGTTAAGAAAGAAATTATATTTTTCTGAAAAAACAACAAAATCAAGACACACATAATATCACAACATAATAAACAACAATTAATTTGTTGCAGAAACATGTCGGTTTTGCTCACCATTATTCACGCATCGGTTTTCTTGCCTATAATAATTAACGGCACACGTGCATTTATTATCCACACATGTCAGAGACTTGGTCGGGGAATCGTTCGTATCATCCTCCGTCTGATAACACTCGTATTCGTTTGTGCAGTCTTCATCGATCACTGGCAATATTGCATCGATATATTATAAGCAACCGGTTATGTACAATCAATTATTTTTCAACCGATATATGAAAATGAAATTCTTAAAATAAAAATACTTGCACACCTTTCGTAACGATACATTGATCCGGATCGTTCGCGTAATGATAACCAGGATTGCAACGGCATGTGTTGTCCGTGCAATTTGAATGTTGGAATCTCACCGTGCACTGCACCGACTCCGTGCAATTGTCCGTCGAAATGTTTTTGACAACAGGCAGACATTGTTCACCATTTGCGCTCAACACCGTTTCGCATCGGCATTCGCACACCGTGTTGTTTACGCATACAACGCCTTCGATGCGCGGACACTCCTCGTCCTTTACGCAAGATTGTCCGTATTCTGCTGAAAAATCCACAATAGCAGTTCTCTTTGTGTATACATACATGTCATAATTTCACGATAAATAAAATAACGTAGACACTTGCCAGGTAATTTCAAACATACGTTGTCCTCGTAACGATAACCCGATTTGCAAACGCACGTGTTGTTCCTCGCACAAGTAGTGTTTGCCAAAAACGCTTTGCATTGATTTTTATCCGTGCAGGTAGCATTCATCGACTGAACCACTATTTATAAAAAAAAAAAGAAAAGTCATACGAATCAATAGTAGAAGCAAAGCACAGAAAAATAAAAAAATACTACATAATCCCAGCAGATGACGTCGCTCTTGCGACGTCATAATGAAGTCACCCTGCTAGAAAATATTTATCTGAGAAATAAGAGATATTTAACAATATATTACAACGAGAGAGAAAAAATTTCTAATATTTTTTATATTTTTATTCAACATTGCTGCGTAAGATATTGTAAATATTTTTTACGCGCTTGCCTTCGACGCAATGCTGATGGTTGCTCGACGCTACGTAGCCTTTCGCGCAATCACATTGGCTGTTGGTAGTGTTGCAAACTCCTTGAAAGAACGTACAGTCTTGATCGTGTTTGCATGTTCGATAAATCAACGGACCTAGAAGATGATTAATTTTTACGAATGTTGAACGATTCAATTTTTTTGAAAAATTTCATACGGTCAACAAACGAAATAAGTTAAAGAACTCGATTGTGTATGATCACCTTTTTTTTTTGGAACAAGTTGATGTAAGGATGCATTGAGGCAGATTTTAATTTTACCGTCTGAACTTGGACACATGCAACGTCCGTCCTCGCAAAAAGCGTCGCTCGGTAGTGCTTGCATGCTTCTACAATCCTTTTCGCTTGTGCACGGGATAGACAGATCTACGCAGATAGAAAAATATTGTTCTACTGTCGAGAAAAAAGCGATTATGCGGATGTATTCTTTTAAGTAATCATCAACAAAAGCACATTTTCTTGTTACAATGGTCTTAAAATGTATTAATCGCACATTTGTGCAACAAGCTCATGTTACGCGTTCAAATGAAGAATGTCTTTTCTTTTCAAGAAATATTATAAAACTTTATCGAGTACAGACAGATTCGGTTTGAATTAATTTTTGAATTAATTTAATAGCTTGTTTCCAGACATCAGAGGATTTCTGACGCAAATAAATAGCATTCGTGTTTTCCGGTGTGTAAGAAACAACATATATATTTGTGAGTTTAAATATCTTTGTCGAATTGTGAGAAGGTGAGGATTTTAAAGACACGCGCATGTTACGCAATGTGTTAAATAATTAATTGCACACGCAGAAAATATATGATGATTATAACATGATTACAACTTTTCTCTATTTGCAAAACGTTTTATCAAATAAGACGAAGTCTTTTTTTTTTTTTAGAAAAAAAAAATAATTTACCGGCAAGCAGTGCAAGCAAAAGCGGAAATGTGTTTTCGCATTAGAACTTTGAATAGAGAACATCGCGTTGTTATCACGTTTTCACATCGTAAATCGTGCGCAGTCGAACGTAAACCTTATTTAGTTTCGTACTTGAATTACAGAGGTGAGATAATCGTTAGAGATACTGTAATTACAAAAGCTAAGCTGAGATTCGAAATATGTATACGTATGTATAATTCTTCTCTCATAAACGCGCAATACGGACACGTGAAATGTAAATTTAACGAAGTTTGGAAAAAAAAGACAACGTGGATGAGGTCATTTGTGTTTTGAACATGATGTTTACATGACAGCGCAAACGTTACTTCATCATTCTCGATAATTACAACGAGGTGTACGTGCTCGATATATTGTGTGTGTTTCTTACGCAGAAACCGAATAATTATTTTCAAACTCTGCGACTAGCTCGCAAATTCTGAATGAATAATAAGCAAAGCGGATCAATTGTCGCGTTGATCGCGAGAAACCAGACAAAACATAACTCACCAAGTTTGTCTCCGCTGACAAAACTGATCATCAGCACGATTATTCCGCTGAAAATTGCGTGCGCTTTCATTTTTGGATGTGAATTCTTTTCTTTTACGAAATTTGCGATGTTACCAGTCCACCGATTTCCTATAAGCTCGATCTATTTTCAGTGGATTGGCGATCGGTTGATGATCGCGGAGCACCGCGCGCACAAACTGGATAACGCGAAGCGAGTGTTCGAAGGCCTCTCGTTCGCTGTTCTCTCAACCCCGCGACACATTTCTGTGTTTCGTCCCCCTCTGTTTCTCAGACTCTCCCACTTACGATATGTTGCTAATTTTCTCCCGGCTTCTGTACGTCTCGTCACAATGATGAATTCCGAATGCGTTTTCGCGCGCAAATCACACACACGCAAACAAACGCGACATCAAAGTGTAATTAAATTCTCTTAATGATATTAAGTTTCTCTTTTGCACAATTGACTTTTTTCATGTTTCATGTGTCTATTTTAGATATGTACATATATATAATGTACATACATATAATGTACAAATATAAATACATAAACGTATTGTACGCAGAACGCGCGTAAGTATATAAATATAAGTCTGCTTTTTCTTTCCAAGTCAATAATTTACGCTCAAGTGTTCACTTTACTTTCTTCATTTCCTTATAATTTCCGCATTGGCATTTGCATTCAATGTGAGCATCGCGTATGAGTCGGTCGTAGGACAAAGGCGATTCTCGAGAATCGTCACTATGAATTAGACAATATACGTGAAATGTCGCGCACAAACCGCGAGCAAGTGTGAGAACCGCGCGTTTCAGTCACCGGTAATGATAATGAAGTAAGCGTCTGGTAATCCGATGAGGTTGAATTAGCAGAATTATTGCTATCACGGCACGAGCTTCGTTGAATTAATGAGCGCGCGGCCGATCGCCCATTTTAAAAATCGAATGCGATATCTCTGTCGTATTTACTGCGAACACTTTTTTTTATAATAATTATTGAATATAAAAAAAGCAACATTTTGTCTCTATTAAAGTTAGATTTATAAAACATTTCATAGAAATGGAGAGAAAAAGAGAGAGAGTGAAAGAGATAAAAAGAAAATGATAATTACTAGAAAAAGTAACTTTTTTAGATAACTTTTTGTCTAATGTCGGTAAAGACATATTTTTTAGAAAGCTTTTCGCTATACGCAAAAAATAAACTTGAGAAAAACATCCTTTTTTTGTTCATTAAGTTTTTTGGTACTATAGCTACTTGGATTATCTACACGACGGACGTCGCATTGAATAGCGATTACGTTTTGCTCAAATAAATAAAAAGCTCTGATTCACTTCAGGATATCACTAGATAGACGCCTCAAGATAAGACGTTTATCTGATGGAGGGCGTATACATATCGCATATCGTCGAGAAGTGCGTATATGAGCTCGTAACTAACAGTCACCTGGATATGTTGTCCGTTCGCACTTGAAATTATTCGATTTTAATTCCAATGAAGACTTTTGTCTGCTGGTTCCTCATTTTCTGCGTGCTCGCTAGTCGTTTCTCTTGTCAGGAAAATGGTGAGTCTTATCTTTACGATGAATTATCGCGTCTAAACATATCTTCTGACACAAAAACTCGACGTAAGTGATGCAAGTTACGCAGCAGTAAGCTGATAAAAAAAGTTGGACAAAAAGTTTAACTATTTAGAAAAAATGTCAAAGAGCCTTCAAAAGTGCTTATCTTTTATTACATGGTTTTTTAATCTTCTAGTTAATTCGAGATCAAAAGTCGCTAATCTATTAATATTACTGATAGTAATACAAATCGCAATTAAATATATATTCTGACAATTAATGATCTTTTTTATTTTAGGGGGTCGCGTGGCGAATTACGGTGAAAAATGCGAAAGAGACGTCGATTGCATTGATCACGCGTTCTGCCGCTGGCAGCAAATCTGCGTGTGCGATCCGTATTATTCGCCGAGTCCCGATTCGAAGTGTATCCCCAGTAAGTATTCATTGAGTGTAAGACAGATAGACATAGTTTTATCTAATAAGTAGTTTCAAATAGATCAAACATATAATTAAAAGTTGCCGCGAGAATGTTTTTTAGCTTTTGATTTTAAGAATACCTCCTTTCTTTTTATTTGTACGTGATAGAGTTTATTACGTTTCGAATGGTAAATCGCTGCTTCTTTGTGTTTTGCATAGCCGTTGGATTGAGATGCTTGGACAACTGGGGATGTCAAGGCATAACAAATGCCGAATGCAGACAGGGCACCTGCACCTGCAAAGATGAATTCTTCCTGGATAACAACAATTCTTCAAATTGCATCAGAAGTGAGTGATTTCCAGTTATATTGTTGCAGATCAATTTAGAAAAAATATAATACAATAAAAATGTAATGTTTTAATACAATAAAAGTTGGTTCGTGTTTTGAAAGTCAAATGAGTAATATATAATTATACGTGAATGTTACAGGACCCGACAAGATTGGCGATCGTTGCCAAGTGCATAGCTTGTGTCAAGAAAGTTTTAATTTTGCGTTGTGCACCAATGACCAGTGCCAGTGCATCACGGGATATCATTTTGTAAACGAAACAAGGTCTTGTATTCAGAACAAAGGTATAATATACAAATATATATTTTTTTGAAACAGTAAAATACATTAGATAACACAAGAACACTAAAAAAAAAAGCGAAAAAGAAATAAAACCGAGAATAATTAATAATAACAGTCAGCAACATTAATAATATTCAGACAAAACAAAAAAAATCTGAAAGATTTCTTAAAAGATATCACACAGATGTCTAAATTATTTTAGCTATCGTTTTTATATATTTTTACGATGTATTGCGGACATTTTTTTGACTGTCCGAATAATGTGTAATATCTCTCGATTCATTGCGTTATTTGTTTTAGATTTGTACAATTCTTGCCAGAATGATTACGAGTGCTACGCGGATAACAAGTCTCCGGACATATTAGAGTGCAAGAACGGCGTGTGCGTGTGTAAGGAAGGAGAGCCGCGATGTGCCAAAGGTTAATAACTGTTAATTGCGTCGTTACTAGCCATTCGGCGAAGTCTTTCGAGAGTTGAACAAGTTTCCGCTTCTGTTTTCTTTTTTGCAGGTTCACTGATGACGGCCGCAACAGCACTCGTGACAATCACGTATTTGCTACAACGTATCGCTTCTTAAAAAAAATTATTGTACATAAATTACCAATTGACTTTTTCACAATTGATACTGTTTATGTGAGATCGGCAAAATTTGTACATTTCTAAATTAATGTGTGTCGTTTTTATATTAAAATAGTATACGTTCATAATGTCGTATATTTTTATGTTCTACAAGTGCGTTTTTTCACTCTGAGCGTTAGTATACTTTTGTTCTATTTTAAAGAGCAATAAAAACAGACAAATGTTTAAAGCGCGTAAACGTCTCAATCAAACGCATTCTACGTATGCAAAGCTAGACGCACGTAAATGTGTTTGTCACACACGTTCTTACGCACGTTTTGTAGCATTCAAACTGGCGCCACGATTTAAAACAGCTATTAATCGATCGATTGTCCGATTGATCGATTTGTTTGAACAACCGATGTGATTAATGACTTTCATTTAACCGATCAAGATGTGAACCTGACCAGTCAATATGTGAACCTAACCGACTTAGATGTGAACCTAACCGGTCAAACTGGTAACCTAACCGACCTAAGTGTGAACTTGACCAGTCAATATGTGAACCTAACCGACTTAGATGTGGTCAAGTTCACATTTAGGTCGGTTAGGTTACCAGTTTGACCGGTTAGGTTCACATCTAAGTCGGTTAGGTTCACATATTGACTGGT
>QVNZ01027336.1:0-11788 GCA_014825645.1 Pseudomyrmex dendroicus
TACGGTCCATTATTCATCGGGAAAGTAAACAATCTGGCTCTCGTCTCGCTCGGTCAATTGCCCCGGTCTTAACTCAACGGGCTCCCATCCGGGGAATACTGTATTATGCAGTAAATAGTACACTATATATCTTTTAAGTACACAATTCCCAAATAGCCAGCATCGTTTTCTATTCAAACTTTTTTCTTTTTTATCACGTACAGTTGACAAGACGCAAAAAAGAAGTGGCTGTCAACGTTGAAACACACTATCGGTCGATTTTTTTTATAATAATTCATCATAATTCATCTAATTTCTCTTAGGCGGGTCAGCCTTTAGTGTGTTAGTAATAGAGCGAACAAACAAAGCGAGAGAGATATAACAGCGATATATTATAAACTTTATTACAGAGAGAGAGAGAGAGAGAGAAAGAGAGAAAGTTGCTCTCACGTGAAAAGCGTAAGTCGGTATCAATGTAAAACTTTTTTCAGGTACGACGTAAAATGATAAAAGACAACACTTACAAATGATGTGAGAGAAGTCAGAGTAAAATTATCGACTTCCTTCCTTTTCTGAGAGATATATATGTATATACGATGATGCATTATATCGATCGTACAGGCGGCTCCGATATGTTTCGAACGGAATAATATGTTCAAGCGGGAAGCACTCTCAATATAATATAGGTATCTAAATATGTGTGGTGGGTGTGTCTTGAGATGTATATATATATGTATGTATATATATAATCTAAAGTACTTAGAATTGTACGTCGTTTGGCATAATATATTTAGAAGTGGTAGTGAGGAATATCGCGCTCTCATGAAAAAACGAGTCGCGAGATCGCGGCCGTGGCCGATTCTCCCGCGACTCTCCCCTTTTTTATTTCGTTGTACAAAAATAATAAAAATCAGGCGCAACGTGTACATATGTGTGTGATTACAAACTTTATGCCGACGCGCCAGCGCGCCGACGGCAGTCGCACATCGACCTGCACATCTGTTACGTGTTTGTTTTTTTCTTCTTTTTTGTCACTGTGCTACTCAACGAAATTAACTCCCGTACGATGCTCTTGGCCTCTCTCTACGTCTGTTCTTCAGCGAGAAAAACGGAATTCAAGAATTTAAGTTTCACTTTGCCACTTAATGTGATTTTTGCGATCGATATTACTGGCTGTGTTGCCGATATAACAATATATTAGGGCTCTTGCACAAAAGCTTGTAAAAACAAGCCGTGCCGATCTCCTCGCACCTTGAGAATATGGGGTTCGTTACGTTTTTTTTTTTTGTTGTTGTTGGAAAGAAAATCCGATTTACACAGATGTTGTTTATATATATATATATATGTATGTATATGTATATATAGCGATGATAACATCATTAATCTGACATATATTTTCTCAAATATCATGGATATACAATCGAGCGCACCTAATCGCGAGTATTCTTTGAGATTAATTAATTTTTTTTTTCTTCGGAAATATCAATTTATCTTCTAGAGAAACCATCGTTTAATATTTGCTTATATTTCAGAAATAGTTATCTTGTTATGACGTGTCGCCAAAATTGGTTAAATATAGAAAAACACGCTGTTATAACACCGCGATATATTATTTTACCCTAGTCTCTGATCGTTCGTGTTCTGTAATCGCGCGTCGTTCCGTTTGAAAAGACTTGCTTGATTGTAAACTTCTTCGCGCGCGCCATGATATTTGCATCGGCGAAGATATATATTCAGAAGTAAAATTTTTTATGAAGCTTTTTTTTTTTTTATATCGAGTTGCTCCGTTCGCTCAACACAGAATCGGGATATAAAATCGTTTGGCAAAATCAGATTCGGATTACAATAATAAGGTAACTGCGAGCTCTTTATAGCTGGCTTCTCCGAGCGGCGAAGATCGATGATATCGACGTCGCCCTTGATTGCCACTATGACTTCCAACCTCTTAATTTTCTCAACGAGATCTTCTTCAGCTGTAGAGCGATGCTCAGTGCGTCGGACTCGCGCGTGTCCTCGCCGTCAGAGTGAACCTCTCGTCTACGGCCTGTTATCATTAGCCGATGTCTCAGACTTCTTGATGTAGGGTCCGACAGTGCTTCCGATACAGGCACCTTATCCTTACTGGATCCCGGCAAGGACACCGATCTGCCTACGGAGAATCCTTTGCTGAGTCTGTCGAGAGTCGCGGGCAGGAGATGCCTCCTCGGAATGGCTTGCTCTCTTTCTCTGAGAATGAATCTGCCGAGGGTCTTCCAGAACGCCTGAGTGCTGTAAACGTTCTCGTCGTCGCTCAACACCCTCAGCTGACGATTTCCGCTTCCGACGGCACCCGCGCCGCCCCACTCCAGCTCCTCGATCAGAGCGAATTTGTTCGGGTTCTCCATTCTTCTGGCCTTTATCAGAGCTTGCGCCAGCACGTCCTGCGCCGAACTGCTTACCGGCACGCGTAGAATCGCGTAGGGAATCTCCGGTGAGACGTTGTAGATGCAGACCAGAAAGGTATCGGCCTCGTCCCATATATGTGTGGATTGGTCCCTCGAATTGGACTCGTTGAACTTGGAATGGCCGGCTGTGCTTCTGATGGAGGCGAGCCACGCTCTACTGCTCGGATCGTCGCCCACGCGCTTCAGAAGGAAGCGACCCTGACCTTTCCATTGAGCTTGTGCCTGAAGAGGATGTTCCGTGGGATCCAGCACGCGTTGCGTCGGCAATTCTTCTCTATCTTTCTTCTCCCACCCGCGAAATACTTCTTCCACTAGTATGTACTCGTCCACGTGATCGGCTGATATTCCAGCCTTCTGTAATGCCTGCAGCATCACCTCTTGCGTGTTGCTCTCCTGAGTCACCTTCAGAATGGTGTAAGGCTCGTCCGGTATTACGTGATAGACTGCCAAGAAGAACATTCGCCTCTTCAACGTGACACCGCCTAGTCCAGGATCAACGGTGGTCAGCTTTTCTGGCTCCTTGCCTGATGACAGACGCTTAGACGACTCCTTGTGATCGCGACAGCAGGTGTTGTAGTCCAAGCTCTCCTCCTCCAATCGGGAATAAATAAAAAGCGTGGAGAGTGCCAGTGGCTTGTTCTTGCAGGATCGTAATCGCACGTGTCGGTAACCAGGTCGAAGACACTTCAGAGGTATCACGCGTTGCGCGATCAGATGGTGCGAGCTCGCCTCGACGACACCGAAACGCAAAAACGCGAGATCCGTGAACATAACTTGAAAGCAGAACTTTTCGTTCCAGATGGGATTCAACGCGTTGTTTTGAATTACTTTTGTCTTGTGTTTTGCGCAATCGATCGGTATACCGATCAACTCGACCTCGACGTACGTGCTGGTGCCGAAGTTCGTAAGCGAGACGTACTGTCCCGAGACCAGCGACAAGCTCAAGTGCGCGGAGTGCAGACCGTCGAATTCTTTGTCCCACGGATTAAATCGCCTGTCAATACACAGCGACATCGATTTACATTTTTAAAATCGTAATTATTTAATTTGGAAAATTGTTTTTATCATAAGCATTACGAATGCAAGAAACTCACCTGTACATCATGTGCCCCTTGTCCCACATCACCGAGGGTTTCCTGACGTATCCGCACTGACCAGTTTGCTCGAACATGGCCGCGTTCAGAGTTAATCCCGCGTCGTCGGTTTGATAGTTCAACGCAACCATTTGAATCCCGAACGCCCAAAATATCACGGGATTGAAATTTGTGGAATCGATGCGCATTCCTGCGGGATACGTTCGTATGAGTTGAGTTTCCGCGTGGGCGAGCACGCCCAACGGTTGTTTCCGACAGATCTTCTTCGCCGCGTTCTCGTTCAGAGATGAACATTGGAAACAGGCTGGCATCCCGCGAGTAGATCTAATATAACGCAATCTCGTATGTTACATCGAGTTTAATTAATTTCGAGCTTCGGGCGTAAAAAAAACCGAACGAACCTGAAGATGTTATCGATGTTGCTACCGCCGCTCGCGAGCGAGGCCGAGGTTGATAACGATTGCGGCGATCCCGATGAGGAAGCTATACTGCTGGGCCCGATGCCCGCGATACTGTGTCTCTGAACCGGCCCGGTATGCGGTTGATGACGTGTTTTGCCGGGTACCGCTGTCCCGGGCGTCGTATTCAGTCCGCGAAATTTGATCGCCTGCAGATAAATCACCAAATCGGACAGTTCCTTGGCTATTTGACTGCTCTGTTTTTGCGACTTGTCATCCACTCCCTGATCCGACTTCAAACGGCCTTGCGGCACTTGACTGCCTCCCAGATATTTTTCGTAGCTCGAGAGCGAGTTGTCTGTAAATTGCACGTCAATCAAATAGTACGTACATTTTGCTCTGGTAAACAGCGGCTATTATTTCTTCAACGTACTCTATCTAAAAAGAATTTATTGTAAATTTCGGATAATTTATTCTTCTTACCATCGATATTCTCGTCCTCATCGTCGTCTTCTTCGTCGTCCTCATCTTCGCTAAAATACTCGACAACCGACGTACTGCTCACGTCTGTACGCATTTGTTTCATAGATGACGCGCGATCTGACATGAGCATCTTCCCGCGATGACTGAGAGGCGTGTGAGACAAGGGACCGGTAGGATCGACCACCAGTTTCTTGTTTTTTATCAGAATTCGATAGCGTAACTGCGACGGCGAAGGCAATTGCGGATCGTCACCGAAGTCGGACTCGAAGAGAAATTTTGTCACCAGTTTCTCGCCGAATACAGACTGTAACGACATGTTATGTGATTTGATTGTGATTACAGTACAGCTAATTTCGTGAAAAAAATAATTAAATTTACGCACCTGAAATATTTGAGCCATACGAGCTTGTTGAGTGGGCGAGCAATGATTCTCGATAGATAGAATCACGGGATACGGCGAACTAACAAAGGCGCTTCGATCGATTGCTTCCACAACCGATCGAAATGGTATTTTGGTGGTGAATGTATGGCCGTGGTAAATCAGCGGCGATCCATCATCACCGTCCCAACAATCAAGCTCCACGCAGCGACATCCGGTTAAAAGCACCTATTTGTAACAACAGACTTCGTGTTAATCAATCGGTATCTCAATTCGTCATCGTTTATCATCGTTCATTTGAGAGAGAATTAAAAGAACTCGCGCGGATTATATTTTTTCATATCAAAGTTTAATAAATACACGCGTGTCATTTTTTGGAGAAATTTAAAAACGCAAGTACGTGAAAAAAACAGTTTTATATTATATGTATATCACACGTACACACACGTCATACTTTCAAGTTATTTTTTTCAAGCTGTTTATTCAGCGAACAAATTTCTAAAAGTTACCCAGCGCACATCCCCACCTGTGAGTACAATTGCACGGAGGATTCTCCTTTGAGCTGATGTCCGGTCAAATAAGTGTTGTGAGAACTGGCAATGTAATATTGCGACAGAGACTGCTGCATTTCGGTTTCGAATGGTGTCGCGTACTCGTTCGGAAAAGCATAATTGTCCTTGTCCATCATATATCTCGCAAAACCCTCGAAAGACAAACACCACTGTGTGCGAAGTGCCGGGTCCGGTTCGTGCCTCTGAAATGAGAATAAACACAGACCCCGTTTGACTGTGTTTGTGTGTGTGTGTGTACGGTTGCATATTGCCGCGGTCAGTCACGAGCGAGGAGGAGGTTGAATTTCCGTGTTCTCGGCTAATTGAAATCGCCTCACGGAGTCGGCGAGTTACGTAGCGACGCTAAAGATCGCTCGATCCAAAAGTAATTTATTTGCGAAATCAAATAAAAATGGGCAATTTCGCGCAATCGAACTGAACGATTTTTTTTTTTTTTTACACGAAACGAGGAGTCTTTAAACCAGTCTCTAAATATTTACCTTAATCAAAGCCTTGATTTCCTCGTCGCTCAATTTTTCCTGCTGCCGAGACTCGAGAAATTTCGTGAACGTCGCCAGAGTGATCACTTGGGATTTTGATGTGTCCACGCCGGAGCAATTATTGATTATGCTCGCCGCCGCGACAGCGTCGAAGATCTGCTTCCTTTGCAGATTGCTGCTCGTCTTGTACTCGTGACAGTCGATAGAGTTGTTTCTCGTCAACAAGCCTGACATATTTGACACGTTGTGATATTTCTCAGTTGAGACAATATTTAAGACGCAGTTACGTAATTACGTTATTGATTAATTTTGTAATTACAAATTTACTTTTGTAGAGAGAGTTACGTGCGTAGCATAGCGAAAAATTTTATTGTATCGATGTTGTGGATAAACAAAGGTGTCTCTCTAAAATTATTATAAATATTATTTGACGGCGTAAAATATTTTGCGCTTTAGATCCGCGAAAAGATTTTTCCAATTTATTCGGCAATTTATTGTAACTTGTACATACCGATTCTTTGCGGAGTGGCATCGCTGGTCTGTCTGAGTACTATCGGTCGAATGTTGAAGTCTCTCAACGATCCGTCACTCTGGCTGCGACATGTGATCGCTAATTGACCGAACAGATCCCGCAAATCTTTTCTAGCCCGTAAGCTGAACGATCGGAAAAGCGCGACGAACTCCACGAAGTTCAACTGCGTCTCGTACATGATCGATGTCGTACGCGCCTTTACTTGCCAAGGAGTCTCCGAACCGCCGGGTATACCGGGTATGCCACTTACCAGGTATCCGGATTCGGTTTTCTCCTTCTCTCTAGCAACACACAACAAACTACGCGCGCGTTATTGCAAGCTCGTACGTGGAAAGAAAACTATTTATTAATATTTTTGGCGAGATTTATAATTTTAGTTTTTAATTTTTTTGCAAAACATATCGCTACAGAAAAATCGACATCATTTCTCTCCGATCTGTATAAATTCTTCGTTTGAAAATGAATAGCGCGAGATCCTGGTGTGACAAAATTGTACGAAAATTGAATAGGTACCTTTGAAAAGCGGAGTAAGGCAAGTTGGAGGTGACGATATGATCAGCCGAGCCGAGCGGGCTACGCGGTGGAATTCGGTCTCGATTTGCTTTCGGCGATGCGGGTAGGATCCTCGTTAGAGATTCTCTACTTCCCGTGATATGACGAAGAGGTGTGCTGCATAGGCCTCCATCCGATGATGAAGATTCGTATTGTTTTAGACTTAAATCCTGTATAAAGCTAAGGTTCATCAGTTTACCGAACACGTGTGTATACAAAAATGTGTATATGCAAAACGTGTCTATGCAAAATGCGAATATTTCTGCGAGGAATCTCATTTTTTTCATTGCTCTACAGATATAAAGAAAATAACCGAGTCTCTGCAAACCTTAGTTAAAGCGTGAATGTTGGTGATCGACTTGGTCTTCTTTCCTTTGACATTTCGCCTGCGTAGAGTGCTACTGCTCGTTGGAGATAGCGTGCCGATGCTCTCCGTCATGGACCAATCGCGACCCCCGAAAACGCGTATTGCGTCGGCAGTCGTTGGCTGCTCCAAACCCTCTATCGATTGTTCCAAATAAGAAAAATACAACTGAAGATATTTTTCCTTCAGCCATCGCGATCTGCGATCTGTCAGTTGCTGTTGTCGTTTGAGGCCACGCAGTATCCAGCACAATCCCATGTACCATATTCTGAAAAGTCAAACAAAGTGCGAATTGCATAATTCAATGGATAATTAGAATTTATACAAATGTGCTTTTAATATGCCATTGATGCAACAAAAGCAAAATGTAATCGAGATTTTGTATACGCACTTGCTAAGGGCGGGAGGGCAAAGTAGGAAGATCAGTCGATTGTCCGGAAGATTGGATCCATACATGAGGCCGATACAGGAATCGGAGCCAGGTAGGCCGTATCTCTTGCAGATGCTCCTCAGATCAGCCTCCCGGTCGCGGTCGCAGCAACCGATCATTATCTCCTTCACCGATCCCAGATCCAAGTATCCCTCTTCCAAGGTGACGAAAGCGCAATCAGCCTGCGGCTGTGTGTATCTGGTGAATAGGCCCGCTGGCACCGTGTCCTCTGGATTCGCGGACAGCGAAAAGTCCGTGAGCGCGGTACCGCCAACTTGTGCCGTCTTCAGCGGACTCCAGGGTGGCTTCTCCCAGACCAGGGTGCCACACGCGCGATCGACGCGCGCGAACACCAACGCCGTTCTCGAAGTGCCACCGTCGTAGTCCCAATGCACCAAAGTCGTACCATGATGCAGCACCTGGAATGTGATTCGTATAGGAAAATTATAGCCAAATCGCTCTTTGTATTTCTCTTTTTGTGAAAGAGTTTCAAATCGACATGCACGGTAGAGTTTAGGTTTCAGAACATATTACATCATTTAGTATATTTTAACGAATCTTCTATCTATTGTTTTCCTCTCGCATCTCACGTGACGGAAAATATTATTTTGTTCTTGAACTATACTCTCTCTCTCTCTTCTCTCTCTCTTGGTATTCTTAATATTCAACACATTACATACATTAAGTAAATATTTATGCATATCACACATTACGTTTAGATAAAAATGTAAATTCAGGAAAGAATTTTTTTACAACTTTATATTTCTCTTCGATTAATGAATTTTGTAATTGGGTTGTCGTGACGCGGAATATGAAAGCTTTTTGAGAATTTCTATATCACACGTCTCCATATCGCACACACGGATCCACATATCGTATCAAAGTTGTTATTATGTAAATGGAAAATGTGTGAACACGTAAAGTCTATATATATTTGATTTTGCTCAAAGCATTGTCCTACCCCGGTCTTCGTGCGGTAGCAACCAGATTACTCCGCTAACTAATGCCATTATTTTAAAAACAGCGAACCACAGAGGCGCTTGCTCTAAATGTATTAATTTCAACGGGGAACATTACGAGGTCATTTTCGCGACTGCGCCGAGCTCGTGTCTCACCGGCAAAGTACGAGATGTCACGAGTGCATTTGTTAACGCTGATGAAATAATGCATTTATAACGTTTCCGAGTGTATCGTCTATGCAGATATTTATTACGTACATTACGTTCGCAGAGGCGTAAATTTCCTCGATATTTAACTTCAAGTTGTTTATCGATTTGCCGTAGATATAGATTTTCTCTAACATAATAAACGAATCACGTGTGTTAAATTAAATAATAACAGCAATGGAAATAAGAAAATTTGACGAACTGTATTTACGCAGTAAAATTTTTCACGACGGAGGGATAACAATTAATTCTTTTACGTACGAATATTACGAACTATTTTTCTCCGCGAATACACATCGTGTTCTATTTTTTTCTTGCCACTCAATTAACGCTGACAATTGGTGGCTCAATTCAAAAGGATGACCTGGTTTTTACGTTACACCATTTTTTCCCGCAAGTTCTTGTGGTTTGCTACATAGTGCTCTCTTTCTCTTTTTCTCTCTCTCCCTCTTACTCTCTTCCTCGTTTTCCCGCATATTTCTGCGTTTTCTCTCTAATTTCAAGATATATCAAGAGCGGAAGACCAGCCTCTTTGAAACCCTTTTGACGTGTGAGCGGCAAGCTGCGTGATGTGACGATATCTTTTATCACAGTGACGCAGAACGTCACGGAAGAAGAGAATCGTGATAAGTAATATTTCGAGAGAAATGTTTTTTTCACGAAACAAAAACGCCAGAATCTCGATTACTCAAAATATTATTCACAAAAGTCATTTTCCGTCTCTTTCTCTCATTGTTCTCAAGATACAAAATGTAAACAGAGTGTCAAGTAGCTATTTTGTTTATATTATTATTTTTTGTTTTTTTTTTCATTTATTTCGAGTGTGTACTATATTATGAAGAGATCACAGAGACATCAAATGCACGTAAAGGTGAACATTTTTCCCGTATATGCTTCTTTTTGCGAACTACTCGCGTAGCTTAAAAGAAAATCTCGTGTGTCATTGAATCGCCGTCATACCTTTTTGGGTACGGTATCAAAGAAAAAATACGTAGGTGTTTATTTAAATTTCAAAGGCAGCCTTGGAATTTCTTAGCCGAACGGCGACAGGAATTTCCTGTAGCGTCGCCGCTTGTTCAATGTATTTGAACAATGTGACTATAAAAGGAGAAATGAATTATTTTAAGCTCTTTTATTTATATAAAAATCTCAAATTTTGCACTGATTATATATAATATTATTTATATATTTTTTACGTAAAAAACGTTATAATATTAGAATTTAAAAAATATGTCGTTATTTGTTAACGGCGATGTGATGCCACCGTCGTTATTTGTGCGTCGTTTCGGATACTTATCAATCTCGTATCTACCGCGTGCTTCTCGTACTCTTCCATATGCGAAAGAAAAAAATGTAGATGAGATACCTGCAAGATGTGAAGATCCATGCCGGTGTGCGGCGCGGCAACAGGAAACAAAGAGACTCCGTGATCGATCTTGATCGGCTGTACAGGTTTGTAAGAGTCCAAATCGAGATGGTAGTCGTTTTCGTCGCATTCCTCCGCCATATAGGTTTGTTCGATCGTGGTCGTGTGAACGCTCAAAGTGTGATGAAGGGAACCGGTAGTCGCGTCTCGGCCACGGGCATGCCGATGCTTGCGAGAAAAATATTTTTTGGTAAATTCAATCATGAAGAAGCTATGCTACACCTTCACATATTGAAGATATTTCCTTCGACTCTTCTTCCTCGACTATTTTTTTAAATCAGAAACGTTTTTCTTGTCAACTAAGAAAATTTAAAAGAGTTTATTTCGTATTTATTGAGTTCGTTTGAATACGCGGGGCAAAATCAACAGAAATCTCGGAGAGATTATGCGTAGATATTTGCAAAACAACAAAGCTGTGTTTTTGTTATAAAATTATTGCAATTTTTGTTATAAAATAATTCTTGCAATTCCTCTTTTTTTTTTGGAGGAGGAAAGGTAGTAAAATTGATAACAACTCTCTGTCATATCTATTAACGCTATAGTCTCTTCATCGACCTTACCTTGTGAAAGAGAGCGACTTTGTCGAGAACGGAATTTGTATCGTGTATAACGGGGTTTTCCGATTTGTTCAAAGAGCCGCTTCTGGAACTCCATCCCGACGGCGTCTCTGTGTTACTCTCGACGGCGATCCTAGTGGCCGGCGCAGACAAAGGCACGTGTTCTTGAGGTTCGCTCTCTTTAATACTACCACGTGGCGATTCGCGATATTCCTTCTCGGGATGGGGCTGAAACATGCCGAATCGACGGTGGATCTCAGACATTTCGGTTCGATTTTGCAGGAGAATATAAAAAGCGTCGATACTCAAAAAAAACGCCCAATTAATTTTACTTCACTTTATTTTACAATTTTGTGCTTTTTGTCACAAAAAAACTAAACCGGCAAACAAAAATGCCAAAATCAAATACCATTTTGTATGTGAAATGACACGTTATTATATTCAATTAAGTGTATATTATTTACTCGAAACGGAGGTTTAAAACAGTTTGCGTGTGTGTTTGTCAACCCGACGTGCAGAAAGCCGCGTGACAGGAAAAGCTAAAACCAAGTACTAATGCGTGCCACTAAATTTTCCTCAAGTTTCTCGGCGCTTACAAGATTATCAAGAGATTCACACTCTTGTGAAAGAGCACTTTGTATATATGTTGCCACGCTCACATCGAGTCCTTTATGTGTTAAAAGGGCCTATCCAAAAGCTTCTGTTGATGAACACGCGAGAGATTTCGAGAGCGTATCTCGAGGGGAAAATCGTAAACTGTTATTGATTCCCATTTTGAGAGTCTTTTTCGACGATACAAAGAGAACTTAACGTTACGCTCGCGAATTATCGCAATTCTACATCTTTCTACGAGATAAGCGATATCTTCTCGCGGTTCTCTTTTCTCAAAGCGTTCTTCTTCTTCTTCTTTCTCGTCCGCACGAGAGACGATGT
>QVNZ01027337.1:0-27190 GCA_014825645.1 Pseudomyrmex dendroicus
TTTTTTTTTTTTTTTTTTTTTTTGAAGATATCTTACACGATTAAATTTTTGTCACAGACGACGAAGGGAGAGGTGAACGAGCAGGAGAAAAGATGAGACACAAAGTTCATTTTTTTCTTCTTTTTTTTTTTAATGTATCATTATTAATCGTCCACTGTCGTTTGCGTGACATCGTTATATTGACAATTCATCTATTTACACGTTTCATAATAATAATATTATTATTAATTAATTATATAATCGCGTAATATTTTGTGAATACTTCTACTACAAATATACAGATGTGCTGCGTTGCGTGTCTGTGTATGTATACGCTGATGTGTGTGCGGTTTTGCTCTATACAAAAGACGGAAGGGAAGGGAGAGTGGAAATAACGCCTAAGAAAAAGTCTTTACAATCGTCGTCAATCAATGTCTCGTCGCGAACCAAAGGCCTCTCTTATCAGCAGGGATGTATACGTTGATATCAATAAAAAAAAAAAAAATTAAAAAAAAATTTAAAAAAATACAAGACTAAGGTTCAGGAATTCGGTGATTTAACGAATATTTACTTAACGTAAAAGAAGATCGAACAGAGGAAAGAGATTGGAAAAAGGACGAAGGAATAAACCGTTCAACGATAGCGAGACACATGAAAATCGCCTGAAGAAGTGTAAGTACAAAAAATGACAACAGCTTTATTACACATCGTAGTAATTCGTACAATATTAATCTTGCAATTTTTTTTTATACGCACGCACTTTCTCTTTTTCACGTGAAGAATCTGGAGTCTGTGTGTGCACGCGCGCGATCGATGTTCGATCGAGAGGGAACAATGGATCGAGATGTGGGAAATGGATACCGGGATGGAAGGGTCATCGATTCGCGATCACTATACACACGATCGGCACAGAATCGTGATATACGCGCAAAACGCGCCACGTTTGTGACTCCGCGCGCGAACGACGCTCGAAAGATAAGCCTGACTTAGTCGATACTTGCATTTCGTTTTAATTAGTTATCATTATTCGTAACAGGAACATTATCGAATCTTTGTTCGCTACAACATTCTTTCTCTCTTGCACGCTCTCTCTTACATATACACACACGCACACTCTCTCTTTCTTACTCTTTCTCTCTCTCTCTCTCTCTCACTCTCATCGCACACGCGTTTCTAACGCGCTAATATCGTCATCACGATCGGCGATATGCGATCTGGCTCGCCGTTTCTATTTATTTGTTTCTCTTTGTTTTCCGCCATGTAAAATTATCGCAAATCGCACAATTAGCATTCATAAATAAATAATTAATCATCACCTAACGTGCGACAACAACACACAATTAATCTTTGCTTATCTATCGCTCGGCCAAAATCAGCGAATGTAAAATCCCACAATGCTTTTTTCTTCGTGCTGCATCTTTTGGTTTCAGTTTACCAATTGTGATTCGAATTCTTTACACGTTCCACGATTGGTGAATCTCGGATGTCTGCAATCTAGGAACGAAGAAAAAGCATCGTATGCCGTCGGTTCTTCATATTCGGTTCGAACAAACCGTGAGAAAGTGTCAAGGAAATTTGCAAAAGCCGAAACGGATTTTTGAACGATCTTTTTTTTAGACGTTTCTTCCTCTTACAATGGAATGAATTCGTTACTTAAATTATTCACGAATTCGCTCGTCCAGCGTGAGAAATGAAATGATCGAAATCGATGGAAATCGCAAGAATTTCAATTTTTACGAAGATTTTCCAAAAGAATTTCCTTTAGTTTTGGAAATATAATTTTCATAAGATTCAAAAAATTCGTTGCATCGTCATTTGGGTGGAAAAACAATCGACGCTTCTTGGCATAACGATATGATAGTTCCTCTCTTCGGCTTCCGCCTCGACTCGCTTCATTTCGCTGTTTTCGGCCGTGTATCGCTTTGAAAACGAACGAAGCCGTTCATCGCAACACAACGCCTGATCACTATATCTCTCACTGTTCATTTACATATATATATATATTTGTATCTTTTTATTTATATATATATATATATATATATATATATATATATATATATCTCTATATATCCTTGCATAATTTAAACATATATCTACTCATTCGTCTGTCTTCTTTTTTCGTTTTTATTTTTAATCGTACGTAGCACGAGCCAATATCGAATAAACGCGTAAAATTTTCGATGGATTTCGCGAGAGAAAAATAAACGAAATAATTTTATTAAAAAATTACATCTACCAAGTAATTTTATTAGAAAATTAAATCTATTTACATTCTCTACCAAGAACAGCGAAATATAGAAAACAATGAAAATTACTTCGTAGAATACGTAAATTGGTTTTTAATAAAATTACTTGATTTATTTTTTCATTACAAACTCCATCAAAACTTTTGCACAATATACAATATTAAACGATATACGCCGTGTTTGTGTAGCGGTCGAAAGATATACACTGATCAATCAATTATTCTCGATGAGAGAAAGCCAATGCCGCGCGCGGAATTCCTTCGGGACTTTTCAATGAAAAATAGACGAAGCACTTTTCCTCCTCGCGCGATAAAAAAAGATACATCTTGTTTGAAAACATTCCGAAGGATTTGCGAACTTTTTTTGCATGCATAGACTTTATCTCCGGGTTTTTGGTTGCTCTTTATCTTCCCGCTCGTTATTTTTGTTTTACAAAAGTCTATTTAATCTCATCCGCGTAGCTCATTCACAATTAGTCCTCTTTATGGAAGTTAATATCCGACATCGGCACAAAAACTAGAATGACAATCGTACTGTATAGATTAAAAGAACGGAAATCCGGAAAATATATGCAGCTTTTTTTTTTTAAGCGCGAATAATGATTGATCGATTGATTGACCGGAATTGCCGTCCAAGTGGAGATAATTCCGAAAAATGCATTTTTTCTTTTCAACGATTTTCACGCTTTTCGCCGACACAATTGAATCGTCGCAGTCGTTGCTATTGAAAGTTTCTGGGACGCACAATGCTATTTCGTTTTCGAGAAAAGAAATACAACTCGCCATTCGTTTGCTATTTCGTTTTTTTCAAGAAAAAAAGTTCATTCATAAAAATAAAAGAGAACGCGTTGTACGAAATTGTGTTAGAACGTGGGAGAAGATGACGTCATTCAAAAAAGTGCCAATTTCGTCGTTGAACACGCAGTTACACATACACACTCTTTCACACGCACACGAAACATATACACGCAAGATCTCTCTGTGTCGTCAACCGAAGACTCGGACACGCAAATTTGAAAAAATAATTAAAAAAAAAAAAAAAAAAACTAACACCGGGAACAATGATAATGCGCAATACGGTGTAATAATATTAATAATAATAATAGCAATCGGTAATACAATAAGTAAATAACAATAATAATAAATTAGTTCTGTACAGAGTTTCGTTTTGTCGCGAGCACGATTTATAATATTAATACCCTAATGACGGGCCGGCGGCTGTCAAGGAAAACCGACCGACTCCCACAGCTTTTAAATTCTTCTCCTCGTCTTGATCGTTTCTCTCGGTCACCCTCCCCCGATCGAAAGTCTTCGGTCAGTCCGTTCTCGTTCGGCACAACCGGAACGCGGCACACAGTTTGTGGAACGCGCGTTTCTTCTCCACATTGGTGTCCCATCGGCGACGCCGAATCACGAATGCACAAGTACAAGGCGCTTGCAAGAAGAGTCGTGGTAAAAATTAAAAATAAAAAAAATATATGTATAAAAAAAAAAAGAATATAAGCCACAGACAGAATGGAAAAAGAAACTGAATGTCGCTGGCGGACATCCGAGACGAAGGCGCCGCCATTCCAAGAGCGTCGCAGCGGCGCCGCCCGAGAAACGCGAAGAAAATCGAACGGGATGATCTATTGAATATTCACGAGCACGCACCCACGCACTGCTTCTGAATCTCTCTCACGCACTCTTTTTTCTTTCTTTCTTTCTTTCTTTCACTCTGAACGAAGTCTATATTAACGTCTAAATGACGTTCCGATAAGTCTAAACTACACTTCTGTCGCGAGCGTCTCCGCCAGCGTGGCGGTGTCGTGCCTGTAATGATCGTCTATCACATACACACCGCAACTGTTGTTGTCCGTGGCACCACCACCACCGCTTCCCGGTGGACCACTACTAGCACTACTACTGATGATGCCGCCGCTACCGGCGCCGCTGGCCTCCGATATAGTCGTCGGCCTCTTTATTAGCGCGGCCTCTGTGGCGCAACAACTGTCCGCGTTACCGACGAACACGGACGACCTCTTGGCACTCTCCAGGACTCCAATACCGAGGCCCAGGCCCAGACAGTCCTTCTCCTTTTGATACAGATGCGCGGACGCACGATGTGCAGCGGCCTCTGTGTTGAGCTGCTTCGTTGTCCTCGTTGTCCGACCGTCCTGCAACACCGGCTCCGGTTTGTAGCCCGAGCACGAACTGTCCAACGTCACGTCCGTCTGAAAGGACGTGTCCAGGTCGTCCTGCCGTGCCACCGACGCCACATTATTGACGCTTTTGCTCGCTGTCCAGGTGTTCTTGATCATATGCGCGTCACCGGCACCCAAAGCACAAACGCTACCACCCCCGGCACCGATTAAACCGCTGCCGCTACTACTCAAGAGACCGCCGATACTGCCGCTGCCACCGCCGCCGCTCAAGCCAAGGCCACCCCCGGCAGTGCCGACACCAATAGTGCTGGCGCTGCGTTTGCTCATACTGCTGTGTACCGCGTTCCTCTCGTTTTGCAACCTCGCCTCTTCGTCGGCTCTCGCTTGTTCTCGCTTCTGTCGTCTCTTCATGCACATCACCGCGACCACGGCAAATAGCACGAAGGCCGGTACCGCGGTAGATAGAGTAGCGATCATCACTAAATGTTCCGGAGTCAAACCGGCATCTCTGGAAGCGACGTGCTTGGACAGATTACCAGTCCAGTAACCAGTGCCCGAAGGCGGTATCGCTCCGGTGTTCGTTGATGTTGTAGGTGCGGACGGTAACGGTGTCGGCATCGCCTCAGGTTCTTCGCTACAGGTAGGACCGTGCCAACCTTTCGGACACTCGCACTGAAAACCGTCAACGCGATTCTTACACGTGCCGCCGTTGAAACACGGCGCGCTCCGACACTCGTCCACGTCCACACTGCAATCCTTTCCGGTAAAGCCGGGCTTGCACACGCAATAATAATCGTTGGTCATGGTGATACATCTACCGCCGTTCGCGCAAGGTTTTGTCATGCAATAGTTCACTTTGTCCTGGCAAAGTCTGCCTACGTAACCCGGAACGCATTGGCAACGAAAGCTGTTCACCTGATCCAGACAGGTGCCGCCGTTCAGGCAAGGATCGCCCTCGCAGTCGTCCACGTTGATCTCGCAACGCTCGCCGGTGAAGCCGACTGGACAGGTACACCGGTAACCGTTGATAATGTCTGTGCAGGTGCCGTTGTTCATGCAAGGATTCGGCGCGCAATCATCGACTTGCGTGTCGCAGTCAGTGCCGGTGTAGCCGGCCGGACAACGACATATGTATCCCTGTCCGGAATCGTCCTCGCAGGTAGCGCCGTGCTTGCAAGGCGAATCCCGGCAGGATTTCGTCGTGATTTCGCAATGCCGACCGCGCCAACCGGGCGGACAAGTGCAACGATAGCTCGCGACGCGATGATGTTGCTGCTGTCTGTGGGAGGATAACTCGGTGCTGTTGACGTAGCTCGTTGACACGTTCGTACAGGTACCGCCGTTCTGACAGGGCTTGGAATGACAGTCGACGAGCAGCGTCTCGCATCGCTCGCCGGCGTAACCTGACGGGCACGAGCAGGTGTACGAGCCCTGGCCGGTGTTGAAGCAGGTGCCGCCGTTCAAGCACGGCTTGTGATTCGTACAGTAGTTGAGGTCCTGGTTGCAGAACAGGCCGCCCCAACCCTCGACACACGCGCACTCCCAAGGTTTTTGGCAGGTTCCGTGGAGGCAGCCCGGATATCGAAGACACTCATTGCAGTGCGTGCCTTTCCAGCCATGGTGACATCTATAACAAACATGACAGAACATGGCTCTTTTAGTAACAAAGATCACACGCAGATACAAAAGAGAGAGAGAGAGAGAAAGAGAGAAAATAAGAAATAAACCAGAATAGCCTGACACATATGTGTATCGTATCTTGTATCTGTAATCAAAAATCTTGTATTTGAAGATAAAATAGTTGAAAGAGATACGTGTCACGTTTCCACGAAAGCTAATCATCCATAAATCATTTCTTGTATCAGGGACTTTCTACCGGGATAGCAAAGGTATGTGTTGGATGGATGATGAACCACGCACGATATCGGTCTTATTAGAATTGAGATAAACTACTAGACATCACGTTTATTGTAGACAGAGAGAGAGAGAGAGAGAGAGAGAGAGAGAGAGAGAGAGAGAGAGCCGTGAGTGAAGTTCGAGTCTCCGTATTTCTGACCCCTTCCTCTCTATCTCGCTTCGTTCCCTGTCGGTCACGAGAGTTTCGAAAGGAGTTTTACCGGCGACGGACGGAAGGCGATCGCGCGGGCAGAAGTAAGAAGGTCGACAAAATCCCGGTGTAACAAGGAAGACTGTGGGGGAGAAGGGAGAGAGGAAGATCGTAGAAGGGACAGAGGTCGTTGACGAGTGCGAATGTGTGCGGCAGGAAGACGAGAGGCGAAGACGAGACGGAAAGAGAGAGAGAGAGAAAGACTTCTTCTCGGCCGGCTCGAAGGAAGAAAAGATTTCGCGGTTTGCTCGCCCGAGAGAGAAGGAGAGAAGCGTTGTACACAGGGAATATCTTAAAGGTGGATAAAAGCCAGCAGAGTGAGAGATGAAGCGTCGGGAAGGGGTGGTGTATGCCGGGAGATGAGAAGGATACACGACGGTCGGCCATTACATGCGGGGGTTATATGCTTCACGAAGAAGAAGCGAGGAACGAAGACGGAAGAAGGTGAATACGAGGAGAGAGACAAGGATGGAACCGAAGATCACACATACACACGTACATACACACGTGCGCACACGTACACAGCACGTACGTATTATACACCGAAGTACACAGTTTCAGCTGTGCAAGGGGGAAGAGAGAGGAAGAGGAAAGAGAGAAAGAGAGAGAGAGAGAGACGGGGACCGAAGGTGGCGCGAGCGCGAAGAAACCAGCCACCGCGGAAGAGAGAGAGAAAAGAGGGCCCGGGATGCGAAGGAGCGAGAAGAATAACGGAGAGAGAGGACTGCGGGACCGAGAGAGGGAAGACGAGAAAGAGAAGGAGGTAGAATTCTGACGGAGCGGTGGGGGATGAATCGTCGAGTAGTGTGTTCCCACGGTTCGAGTCTCGGCACAGCCGTTCAGTATGCGGGTCAAGGAAAGGTTACGCTCCTCCGTATACGTGTGTGCGTGTGGGGCGCGCGCGCGGCTGCTCGCGGTGCCTACTACTACCTGTATCCGCGTGTATACACGTCGTCATACGGTCGGTTCTGTCGTCGTGGTGTTCTATCTCCTAGAGAGAGCAAGAGAATAAAGGCGTAGAGGAGGATAGAGAAACCACATAGAGAAAGACGAACGAAGACAAGTAGAAGAAGACGACGCGCGGCGGCGCGAAGAGGGGAAAAACTGCAGCCGCCGTCGATGTCGCATGACTATACCATTAAATCCAATATGCAAAGTGAGAGAGAAAGAGATAAAGAGAGAGTAACTAAAGAATGCCGTGATTTAAAAGAGAGAGAGAAAGAGAGCGAGAGAGAACGAGAAAGGGTGCATAAATACAGAAGGTGGTGAAGGAAGATATAAGGAGGGGGCAAAACGAGACGACGAAGGGGATTGAAAGCTGGCCGCGAACTGTGCCGCGTGGATTATTCGCGGCCGTTTTGTTACCGCTCTCGCGAGAAAGATGAAGAGAGAGAGAGAGAGAGAGAGAGAGAGAGAGAGTGTGTGTGTGTGTGTGTGTGGGCGCGCGCGCATGTGTGTACCTAGATATTATACATATCTCCAAAGAGCAGCGAGCGGTCCACGTGATCGCGCGCATTCTACTTTGTGGCTAGGCCGCGGAACAGAATCGCGACTGTGCCATAATTACCGCCGGGGGATAGGTCACATGCACCGACGAAGGGGGAAGAAGAAGGACCGGTCGGCCGTTATGGAAATCCCGCGATATGCACTCGGTTAAATGTCTCTCTCGCTGAAAGAGACGAGAGAGGACGACCTCTCGACGATATTCTTCCTTTACCTCCTCCTCACCTCGCGACTCTTCTTCTTACCGTGCCATCACTGCCATCAATGCGCGCGAGGTTGTACCGTGCGTTCTTTGACCTTTATTACGCGGATATTTAAACGAGACGACATCGAAGATCGAATCACGCGGAGATCGAAAACAAAAAACAAAAAAAAAATGTAGATTTCCTTACGTCATTACATGTCACGATTGTTGTAGAGTCATAATAAAAATAATTATAATTAAAACAAAATAATTAATCCCGCTATGATGTCGATAAAACAAAAAAAAAAAAAAAAGCACGATCGTACACACGTTCGATGTATGTGTGCGATGCAATACTGTCATCGGTATTCAAGCGTCAACACGCACGCACGGTCCGCGCGCGGGCTCCGAAATTTCAATGGGACGTTCAACGGCCGCGATTCTTGCACGTATCACGAGCGCGTAAGCTCTCGATAATCCCACGGAGTCCGTCTCCGGCCTGTTGTACAAAACGATCGTTATCGTTCTTTCCGAGTATACGCGAATATACGCTATGTGACTGAAAACAAGCGTATCGTAATTCTATCCCCGTAATCTACGTAATTATCTACGATCGAAGGCGTGTAAAAAGAGAGAGAAAGAACTCGTGTGCGTAAAGCTACTATTGTCGCGTGCACGCAGAGAGAGAGAGAGAGAGAGCGCGATCAAGGTTAACGCCGATCAAATTCCGTTACACACTCATGTAATGAAATTTTTATTCATCGACTTTTGCAAGAAAGAGAGAGAGAGAGAAAAGAGCACCGTGAGAGGTTGTACGTAAAAATCGCCGATAACGAAGCCGAACGTACGTGCGCAATGTACAACACGTAATTGATGTTCGTTACGTGTCGTGCTGCGGTAATGATGTATAAAGAAGAATGACACACGAAGTAATGATATTTGCAACGAGCTGACACATGCCATTAACAGAGCGTGGAGAACTTTTACAATAGTAACATTTGTTGCTCGTTTTCTGCAAAAACGATTGAGGAAATATTTATTATCTATTATATAATTTTTGATACGCGCTACGGCTTTAAGTTACGGCTAATTTTAACTTTTTAAAAAAAGTTAAAATCTGAACTTGATCCGCAAATTGTCATTTGTCGCGTTTTTCGATTGAGTTAGTAGTTGGAGACGTTACATGACGCTGCAGGCACGCACAGTCAGCAAAGTGCGTTTGGGCGCGGGAAAATCCACGCTATTTCTCCTTTCACAATCGTGCACAACTTTGAAGCTCGCACAAACGGCACCAATTTCAACGGGGTCGATGCTCGAAACAAACTCCAGAGAAACAACTCGAAGATGAAGAAAGAAACGAGAAGAATAAAAGAAATTGGATTTTTATCGAATGTATAAAAGAGAAGGAGGGAATTAATTGTGCAAATTAATCTCGACAATTCGTAAATGAAAAAAATCACTGAGTTTCATTCGTGCGAGGAAAGTTTCTTTTGAGAAAATACAACAACAACATTAATTCTACAAATCTCGAATTGATTTAAAAGTCGCGAGATTGAAGAGATAAAGCACGACCGGGGAACTCGTGGCGACAGCTAACGGGACAATTAACCCCGGTCGTAGAGAGAGTAATTAAATGATCGAGTTAACTCCAAACCCCGAGTTAATGCCGACCACCACAGGCCGAGATTCAAGTCCGACCGACGACGTGCCGGCGCGACGACGCGACGACGGCACGAAACGCGTGACATTCGCGATGCATTCGCGCGAATTAGATGAATCACCCGTATTACTTAACTTACATTCCGTGTTCTCCTCGTATCTTACAAGTTACTCTAACCGCACATTGTGACCCTCAAACTTTAAAACATTAAATCACAGCCTCCTACGAGGTTTCGAGATTTAACTTGCGAATTCATTAGAGATAGCGCGATGGAAATTACACTTTTGATATACCGTTATACAATGTATTTGTATTGAGGAAGAGGCAGGGGTTACATTCTGAAAGTTATGCGGTATGTTCCCGCGTCTCGGAGCGCGGAAATTCACGACGTGAATTAAATCGAGGATTCCGGAATTTCGCGAATTACAAATCGGAAAGTTCAACGACACGACGGACGCGTTGGCGCGAAAGGAGACAAAGACGGAAAAATCGTAAAACAGAAGAAAAAGGAAAGAAAAGAAAGTGGAAGGGGAAAGTGCGAGCCGAAGAAAGAGGGAGGAAAGGGCAGGAACGATTGGCACCTCAGGAACTGCCTCGTTAAACGAAGAGCCTCGAATTCCACTTCGTTCTTCGCTTCCTCGCGCGAGAGTATGCCGCTGCGCACAACACACTCGTAAAAACGTTGCACGAAAGAAAATATGCATAATAATTTTACACAACTCGGTGTGTACTCTTGCAATATTGTCGCGGATGCATGCGCGCGCCGTTTGCGCGGGCTTATTTTTAAGGATGATGATGCGCGGCGTGCGAGTGTCTTTTCACGTTCTACAAGTAGAATCAGTAATTAAAACTGCCGACTCGAAATCATTTGCAAAATAAGATATTATTTTCATGCTCTCACAGTTATACGCTTTCTAACGTTCCACTTTTCAATATGAAACACACTTTGCTTACTGATCTATCAAAAGATTGAATAGCCATTTAAGTCAGGATTTTGACATAATTAAAAAAATAAATATATTTAACACAATTAAATATTTGACAAAATTTAAATAAATATATTTAACATAATTTAAAAAAATTTCAAATTACTAGCAAAAAGATAACAAAAGTAAACATTTTTACTGAAACTTGTGACGAAATTCTATCTCTATGGAATACACATGCTTTTTCGTGAAACGCACACGCGTCGAACAATAATTTACAGATAGAGGTATGCGCGTAATTATTATCGCGCACATGCATACGTTACAGCGACGCATATAGAAAGAGTGGATGCACCGTGTCGGGGCCCAGGAATTTAGTTGGCGGTTGTGTATGGGGCACCGCAACGCGCACATACACACGACGACACGTACACAAGGTGCGCGCAAGTATTAGCGCGAAGTGCATACACATATATTTATATATATATATACGTATGTATGTATAATATATATATATATACTCACATGCATTCGTTGGGTCGATTGCAGTGTCCGTGCTGTTCGTCGCATCCGGGCAGGCAGCGAGCTGAAATGAGTAAGAAAAAATCCAAGAGGTTAAGGCAACTCTCGGCGAGAGGTCGATCGCGTCCCTCACGACTGCACGAGCGGTACGATACATTCGATGCATGCATATATATATACATATATATATGCGCGTACGGTAGTCCGTCTTATATCTGTATATTTTAGAACGCAATTCCTTTGTTTCTTTATTTTTGTAGAAAAAAACTTAATTTTACAAAGAAACTTACGGGATAAAATATTGATAAAATTTACGCAAATAAAATTGTCTTTACGGTAGTCCGTCTTACATCTGTGTATATTTGTTTCTCCATCTTTGAAGAAAAAAATTTAGTTTTACGGAGAAGATTGATACGTTATTTATACGCAATAAATTATTTTTTCTTAAATTATTGTAAAACCAATTACATTTCAATTTTTAAGCACAACCCCAAAGCATTCTACTCGGCATTTGCCCGTACGTTCTTTCTGCTCTTTCTCGCGTCAAGTTTATGAATTGATAAACTTTGTGTGGGGGAACGATACTTTTCTCAACCCGCTTATTGTTTTTATCTAGAAATATAACGATAATAATAATTAATATTGATAACACTAATAGACAGGAAATGGTGAGAACGGTTCACAGGTAACACTGTACGAAAGATACGCGACTTTCTTATCAGACATGTAAAAGCCGCAAATAAACGACTCGCTCGAATTTGGGAGTGAAGGGCGCGCGTAACGAACCTCCCCGGATGCGGGCCACTTGAAAAAAAAAAAAAAAAGAGGAACGAATATATACGCGATGTTTAACTCTTCAAACACAGCGCCGGTAACCGATCGACCGATTCTTCTCTACGTACACACAAGCGGAAAACTAACTCATGGCTACCGGCCAACTGCCGAGAGCGCCGAGATATTTGCGGACTGGACATCGCGAACGATGTACACGTGACACAATTTCATTACCCTTGCGATCTGAAGCCGCGTGCAAGCTTGCGAGGAATCGACGCTGCCCGTTTGAATTCCTTTCTCGTCACCTTACCACCCACCTCTTCCGCGATCTCTGGCACGTTTTACTCACTTTCGTACTTACGCGGAAGTTTTTTTTTTTTTTACTTGTATAATTCAAATCGACATTATTTTTACGAATACGTGTGTTGCTCTTTTTTTTTTATTATTCTTACTTTATTTTTATTGCAATTAACAACTTGTCGGAAAAATTGTCGGTGTGTCATTCAATCTTACCAGCTACCAGATAGCCCCGCCAGAAAAGTGCTGATAAAAGCGATCGTCTGACCGAGACGAAGTGCTTGGAAACACCGCACTGGTAGAAAGCCGAGAGAGGAATCCCGGCGCGCCGATGCCGGTGAATGAAGGGGTTGAGGGCGACGCGGTTCAACGTTTCCGATGCTGCACGACGAGGCCGGCCGGCCGGCCGGCGAGAACAGCAGGGCCAGCAGCAAGGGCCTCGTGACCTTGGCACCGAGCGCAACGGCCCGGCCTCTCTTGCTCTCGCCCCGGACGGACTTCGGCGCGGCGGCATCGCGTTAAGGAGTATGGTATTTATAGAGCGGAGAGCGAGAGATACAAGATCCCCCTCGACCCCCCACACTCGTCTCCCTCTTCTACCGGTCTCCTCCCCCCTTCGGTCGGTGTATCGTCGACGAAAGACCGAATCGCAGAGATTCCACAATTCCTCCCGCGTGCATCTATCTCTCTCCTCTCTCGGCTCTTCTGTATCACCTTTTCTCTGTATACCGTTGCCGGAGAAGAAGGAGAAAAGGAAGGATCCTCGTCTCGAAGAAGAGGCGCGCGGATGACTAAACAAATCTCGTAAGCCGCGACAAATCTTGCCCTTCGAGGATTATTTACGGCCGATTCGCCGCGATTTTTCGAGATAAATCCCTACGAGGTGGGCCATAAATCCGCCGCCCGGATTGTTCTCTTTATTTCTCTCCAACTTTCTGTCATTCTTTCTCTCTCTTTCTTTCTCTCGCAAAACAACACCGGATCTTCGAGTCGAACGAAGAGAGTTTCTAGAAGAGCCGAAAAGAAGACATCGAAGATCCTCCCATTGCACTTCACTCGGCGCGATACTTTGATGATCGTGCGTTCCTCGAATCGAGCGTCATTCAAAACATCCGACGGAATATCGATACAGCATCTTCTGATTCAAAATCTTTGCAACAGTAAATAATTTTTTTTTTTTTTTGATAAAACATAACAGATAATTACTGTTTTTTTTAAAGAACTGTATTGTAAATTAGTTATAAAACATAAATAGATTGAAGCTGATTACTAGGTCAGTTTGTTATAACGATGAAGTAAACTAATAATAATTAACTGCTTATATATTTTAACGCAATTTCAACCGAACAATTGAAGTTATTAATTAGCCTATATATAACCAACTCAATTTTCATTTTCATGTGCAATCGATGTGACCTAATTAACATCATCACAATTACATTTTATTACATACAATGTATCAAGTACTTCATCAAGTTGATTGTCAAATTTGTAGAAATATTTAAAAAATTTCAGGGTCTTGTCTTTTTTCAGATTTTTTCAAGTAAATTTCAAGTAGAAAACTTTATAAATTTTATTACAGTGAGAAAACAATAAACTCAAAAAATAAAAAAGTACAGCTGATAACAGCACGAAAAAAAAACAGAAACAAATATATGGTGGAATATGTTGAGAACCACATTGAAACGGTATTCGAGGCAGGTGACTTAACGTGCACACGCGAGTGACATTCTCGATGAACCTAGCAAACTTCCACGAAACCTCACCGGTTCTTTTCAAACGCTTGACTTCGAGCAAATAAAAAAAAAAAAAAAAAGAAAGAAATTGACGCATAGATGTTGCACTTCAAACTCGTCGGAGTTCCGCAACATATATATTTAACTTCTAAATGAATTTCCGTTCGAACGTGGTCATCAGATGAATGATTTAGCGACCCTAAGGACATCATTCTAGTACTATTTGTGTTTCTAATTATTCTTTTTCATTCATTTTTACGATATCCGCTGTGACATGAATATATCTCACGATACGAACAAGTAGCTTAAAATATAGCCGACGTGGTTGGCGTGACTCAAGGACCACAGGATGTTCCGATCAACAATGAGATCCGGAATTTCATCTCTACTTGAATTATTCACCTGTTTCTGAAGTCATTTACAACAGCGGTAAGGAAGTCGCCGATCTTTTTACGTCCAATATACCTAATGATATCTATTATTTAGCTAGAATTCATCCTGACTCCGCAAAAAGTCGATAAACCCAAAATCCCCTTTTCCTTGACTTGACCAGTAACTTTTGGCTCTTTTCTTTCCCAAATAATAGCCAATTTCCGACTCCGATTTTCGTTTCTAAAGCGAAAAAATTCCAGAGCGCAGGTAGAACGAAAAACTAACGTGGAAAAGTTACGCGGCAAAAAAAAAGCAAAGTTTTGGAAAACCTTCCCCGGTAAGCTAAAAATCTATGATGATGTTAAATAAAAAAATTGAAGAACAAGAAGACAAGGATAGAGAAGAGAGGATGGACTAACCAGGAAGAGAGAAGATAGATATAAGCAGGGTTGGTGGTAGTGAACTGGAACACAACTCTGACGCAGCTGTTAGTTAAAGCGCCGATCTTGCAGCTGTCAGGTTCCGGGCCGAAAGAGAGGCCCGACTTGTATGCAGCTGCTCTCTCTTCCTATGCACCCGCCAGCAACCCCTATATAACGCTGTTGCACCCCCGAAAGCGCCCCGACTGCCTGCGGCGCGCCCGCCTATTCTTAAACTAATCGTCTCTCTCACCACGGGGTTAACAAGCGAGAAAAAGAGAGAGAGAAGAAGTTAACCCTTCGATCATAAAAGCGAATGCACAGGACGTACTCGATTATTATTTTCTAGGCGGGAAAAAGTGTGTCTCAATGAATGATTGATGATGATGCGAAGAAAAAAATAACATATTATATTGTGTGACAGTATGAGAAAGATAATACGCAACAAGAGTCGTATAGAAATCGTGCAAGAGAAAATTGACACTAAAATTCAGGGAGTTCAAACGCGGAAGTGTGTGCGTGATGCAGCCGAGCGCGAGATATCTTGCCTCAATAGATTCCGAAGAAGTGAAAGTCCTTTTGTGTTTTCGCGAGACTCGTTCCGAAGGAGAGTCCGCTCGTGATTTAAATCGTCGTGTTTTCCCGACGTTTTGCGGCTCGACCGTCAATCGAGCGAGAGCGCGACAGCGATTTTGTCACTTCTCATTAGGCTGTGCATAATCGTATGGAACATTGCGGTAGCGGACAATCGGGATTATTTTTTTGCATCACGTTGCTCTGGGAAACGCGTTTCAAAATCGATCTTTTTTTTTTTTTTGATCTGATCTTTCGAAAGAGCTGCAAGAACAATTAGGAGACCGTAACACATTGCTTACGTACAATATGAACAACCTTTCACATTGAATAGTAAATTAAAATTTTAATAATTCTCGTAATAAAATTTCTTAAAATCAAAAAGAAAAAAAAATGAACGAACTTTTAGCAATAAATCCGATTCTTTTGGTATCTAGCGCGATACACCTGACTTCCTGAAAGCCGCTCGAACAAAAGATTCCTCGAATGATAGATCAGAATATCCACGAAATGGAGAACAAGTAATCCATTAGTAATCGACGCGCGAACTTTGTCGATCGCGGCGACCGCGAGTCGTCGGCGTCGAGTGCAACGACCCGGGGGGGTGGGGACGACGAGGCCCCACACACGGGGAGACTTCGCCTACGATCGATCGCTCACTTCGATCGGAATCGAGAAAGTCTGGAATTCGGGATCCGAGAATTGGCGAGGCGAGGAAAGTTCGTGGGAAAGCGAGAACCTCAAGGAATAGACACGAATTAATAATGCGTTTTGCATAAAACAATTATTACGTAACAAATTATTTCGTTAATATTTCGTAAATGCACAAAAAGACTGCAAAAACCGACAGTTACGGTATATTTATTTTTCGTGTGTAAAGTTCGCTTGAGAAATTCTATACGTTCTCGCATAATATTTTTTACACGTTTTTTCATCGCACACACTTCTGTTCCGAAGATTCGACAGAATGATCGACAAATTACACGATGTAAATGTCTAGATTTAGAATGTCTTGTATTTCTTCCACGCACAAAAAAAAACCATTAGTGCTTCCGTCGGAAAAATGGCACCGATGACCCAACCTTTGTCCTCCTCTCTCTCGGAACAATTCGATACAATCATCTCTGGTTTTGCGAAGAATCGAAAAAGAAGGGAAAAGAGAGAAGGGAAAGAGAGAAAAAGAGAGAAGAAGATGAATAAAACCACCTTTGTGCGTACAGGTATACGCGGTTGGGAAGCACCAGCTGCAGATACGGTACCTGTACGTACCAGAAGAGAAGCTTCGACTTCGAAGCAACAGACATCTCTCCGCCTGTCTCGCACGGAGTTTCGAGACCGAGTCGAGGCGCAGCGGGACGGAGAACGAAAAACGAGGGAAGAAGAGAAAAAGAGAAAGAGAGAGCCACACACGAAGACAGATTTCGCCTCCTCGTCTCGTTCACGCACACAATCACGAATCATTACACGTGCACACGGATTAGTTCTCTCGGCCGGGTCTCTCGCAAGCAGGTACGCGAGAGTGAAAAGGAGAGGGATGCTGCAGCCGGAACGCGAGGGACAGCAGGAGAGAAGGAGAACTCGCGCGACGGTGGCAGCAAAGAAGGGAGAAAGGAGATATTCGCGCACACGCGCGAGCCAAGCGTGGGAAGCTGCCGCACGCTTCGGGTCTCGGGCGCTGCAGCGCGCGTCCAGGACTGCACCGGGCCTCTCCTTACTTCGCGGTAGAAGCCCGGCTTTCAAGGAGCGAGCGGAGCGAGAGAACGCGAGAATACGAGAGGAACGTTATATCGTGGTAGCGTGCATATTCGACGTCCTGATAGGAATCGAGGATGTCTGGTAATAACGCGCGAGCGTTTCGCGGAATCGAAAACCATCGGATTTTATTAGACAATAAAATTAGGCAACGTATTTTGCCATGAATTAAATATATTTTGTACAGTTGCGCGTTTTTTTTAAAATAAATCGTATTAGTATTGTAATCGTATTATCGTAATAGTATTTGAAATTATATTATTAAGTTTCACTTATAAATTTAATTTGCGAATTAATCAATAAATGCGCGGCTAAACAACATAGGTTGTAATTAAATATTAATTTAAATATAGCTTTTAATAGTTTTTTTTATTGTTAATTTTGTAATAATATTAGCAATTGTTCTAATTAAAATTTGTTTTAACTCGAGAAAAAATTAGTTGTAAAACAAAATGCCAAAAGTTACTATACTGGAATATCGCAAAGACTCCGAAATGGTGTTCGGAGCGCGTGTGCAGTCGTGATGGGAGACGCGTATCGCGCTACCACTAAGCGAAATATATGGCGTAATCGCGAGGACCGGAATGCGAGAAGGCAGCGTGTGACTTACGGGTGTTGCAGTAGTCGCCCTTCCAGCCGGAGAGGCAGACTCGCTCGCCCGCGGGGCTGCAGCTGTAGTGACCGAAGTTGTCGTCCCTCGGCCGGCACAGATCCTCGCAACCCTTGCCGTAATAGTGCGCCACGCACGTCACCCTGTACTCGTACTTCATCTGCGAGTGTGCGCTTCTGTGCTCGTCCACGGTCCATTCCGGCCCGACGTCCAGCCATTTCTGGGTGGTCAGTCGGGTAATGAGAATTTTTTCTGAAAGAATCACAAAACTGCAATTATAATTCGGACAATTTTAACGTCGAATCAAAAGATAAGTTTATTTATTTATATCATTAAACTCAATAAGTTTTAAAATACGTTTATATTGACTTTAAAGAAATTAAGAGATCGCGTAATTAATGCGTGATCATCGTAGATTGATTAAAACGGTTGGAAAACAACACGCTGCTTGTCGAATTAACGGTGCGGGTTGTTGGGCTACAATAAGGCGCAAAAGTAATTAGGTAAACGTCTAACACTGGGGCAAAGCGAACGAGGTGCACCGCTGCGACCAATGATGCGATCGAAGTGCATCGGCCTCCGAGAGTAGGAGAGAGAGAAGAGTAAGCGTATACCACGTTGCGGCTCTGGGAAAGAAGCGTCCTTCCTTTCTTTCTCCCTTTTTTCTTTCCTCATCCCCCTCTCTCTCTCTCTCCGTCTTCGTCCTCTTGACTGTCTTTTTAACCGTGGCTTTTCGTGTAAACGAACGAGCCGAAACGGAGGGCGCCTTCCTTCCTTCCTACCGGGGCCGCATTATCGTAATAGCTCCGGCAGATTAGGATTTCGGTAGGTACGGGTTTCTGCGTGCGTTCAGGTGCCCTACCGAAAAGCCTGCACCGATTATCGAGGTGCGCACACTCTCGTGGTGCCCCGAACCTCCTCACAGCCGAATCGGACCGGACCGGTAGCGTATCGGTTACGATTCGCTCGCTGCGGTCTATCGCGTGCAGTTAAGGTCAGTAGCGTAGCCGTGAAGCCGTACGTACTAATCGAACGATACGTGCGCACCGACTGAGATTATTGAGAAACTATCGCTCGCGAGTTATCAATGTTGAATGACGAGAGATCAGTAACGAGAGACAAGTAACTTGTAAACTTCCCACGATCGTTGTGTCCGTTACCGTTGTGTAACTACTTTTATATTAATTTCTAATTAATTAAATAGGTAAAAAGATGTATACAATAAATAGAGATATAAGTACGATAAATAAAAATATACTAACATTAAAAAATGTGAAATTCAACAAAATATAAATTAAAAAAACTCGACATTGATGACGCTCGATTTGTAAGGAAGAACCTTTCGATCACACGCCACTGTCGATATATGTTCGCTGTGTGTATCGCGCACCGTCGTGGAAGGAAGAGTGAATGAAGAGCAAAGAAACGAAAGACCGAGGAGGAACAAAAGGACGAAGGTTTTCGCCGATGGCGTGTCCGGGGATACTTAAGGAGGAAGCCAGACCAGCCTCTCTTCCTAGAAGGGAAGTGGCGTTTCGCTGTCGGCGAAACGGGAGTCGAGTAGAAGAAAGAAAAGATGCGTCTATGTACATCGAAGGGAGAAAGAAAAAGAGAGAGAAAAAAAGAGAGAAAGAGAGAGAAGACGGGCTATCTTCCCAGGTGATGCTGTTACGAGTTCCGAAAACACCGATCTTCGCACGCTACGAGCGGGAAGCGAGTTCGACCCTACATCTTCGCATTCTAAATGCGCCGAGCGCATTGTTATCGAAGATGAATCGATCTGTGAAGATCAAGATAGATCGCATCTCTTTAAGGAAACAAGTGATATATATATATATACAATTAATTCGTAAGGCGCCACAAATAAATGTTCTAGTTCCGCGTTACTCCGCAACTTGTAGATTGAGCAAAATATTTAAAAAAGAAATATTCTTCGTTACTTTTTTTTTACCGGCGCGCTGTATCTCGTTAATTAAAAGATAATGAAGTTTAATCCCAATTAAATTGGATACAGCAATATGTTTTATGCACATATAAATCCCTGACGAATGTCGAAGATTGCAATTTACGCGTCCGATCGCGAAGCGCATCTCCTGCGTAAGAAGAGTGACGCTCTAATAAAAGTAAACAATGTTCGCGAAGATGCGCGCGCAAAATTAATCCGCGCAAATTTACATCAGCTCGGAAGGCAGTTTTATACGTTGCGCGCTACCGGCGCGTGTATCGGCGAAGTTACAACTTCCTGCTGCTGTTTCCCCCGGACGCATATCAGGACGTTCAAGTTACTGCCTGTGAGAAAGAGAGAGAAAGAAAAAGAGAGAAAGATCGCCGTCCGCTTGTTTCTACTTGACCACGGTACCTAAGTCCCGGTAAACACCCGGCGTGCTCGAGGCCAGACCGATTCAAGGTATTCATTAACGACGCGCAGCGCCGACGCGCGTAGCAGACATTTTCTATTGTTCATTCAGAAACGAGCGGTTGCCGAAGGAGGATAGATTCAAGAGAGAAAAGAGAAAAAAAAAGAAAGAGAGAAAGAGAGCTGGCAAACAGCCAGAGGCGTTGCTTCCACGCGGGACCGTGGCTTCCCGAACACCGTTGTTTCTCGCGAAAAAATGACGCGTCGATTATTTAGCGAAATGGATCGTAAAACCCGAACACGGCGGATTAACTTCCGAAACGCTGCCGGCCCCACGCTTCCGCTGAAATTTAGCAGGCTTCGCGCGGTGTGGCTCGATGAACGAGAATAGTCACGCAAACCTTCTCGCGACTCTGATGTAATGCGTACAAGTTTCAATTCTTTCAAAAAAATTCAATTCCATTTGTTTCACGCGAGAAAAAAAACAATTACTCCGGAGATTTTTACAAGAGAAGAGATTTTTCTGCGAACTCTCTTCGTAATTAAAAAATACAATGCGGAACAAGTTTTTGTTTTTGGAAAAAAAATCTTTCAGAAAATTAATTTGAAACTTCGGTTATCTCGACGAAGAGTTCTGTGGGATTGCAATTTTTCTTATATCTCGGTTAAAAAGTGGGTCAAGCTGCTGTCGTCTCTCATTGATTTCTCTTGAATCGCGCGAAGTAAAACGCGATCTTAGCCGGCGCGGCGGGTGACACGTGGAACACGCGCAGAGAGAACACGGCCAATTATCGCCGTCGTTATTATCATGCGAAAGGAGGCAGGTGCGCTCTCCCGAGTGCATCGGGCGATGTGCATCGGGCGATGTGCAACGAGCGGGTCGCAACGGTGTGTCCCATTTGCGTGAGGAAGAGAGAAGGAGAGACCGGCCCGGGAAAAAGCGGTTGACAATCGACGATGACGTAAGCCGCGTGTGGAGCCACCGACCACTGGTGGAGTTCCTTTCGCTCCACGTGTGCGTGTACATTACGCGTGTGTGTGTATGTACGCATCGCCGAGAGCTAAACGTGCCATCGTATCAATTGAGAATAAGAAGATAGAGAGACACTCGAGGAGCAGAAGTCACCGAGTTGCATTCAAATACAACGATATTACTACGCGAGAACACAGCGCGTTTACGAATAAAAACTTTTTCACAATTATTAGATCAGATTTTTTGATTAGACTAGACTTTTTGACAAACAGATTGCGCTCAATTTTGAAAAAAAATTGTTTCAAAATATTCAAACGAAATTTTCCATCCAAATTGTGTTCGAAAAACATTGAAAATATATCCGTTTCCCACATAGAACAAATCCCCATCGTCACATCTACTAGATATCGTACGGAGCTGTTAACATCTAGAAGAGTTTTTGTTCTGTATGGATTGTTACATATTTATAATGACTTTTTAGTATTGTTCAAATAATTTAAGATTTATTAATTAGATATTACTAATTATTTTTGAACGTGATAAAAATTTTCTAGAAATATCTTCCGTGAGATAAATTTTCTCCGATATATATATATATATATATAAATGTCGATGTATGATTAATTCCGCGAGTTAACGAACCGACGGCGGCGCAACGTCGGAATTATGGAAACGTATATACAACGCTTTCCTGAATGCACGTTAAGGAAGTATTTAACAGTACATCTCGGCTGGGTATCGCGATCTCCATGAATACTTTATCCAGACGTGTTATCCCATAACGCGTATATGCTTCGTAATAGCGCTGTGGGGACGACGGCTCACCGCGAGCGAAGCAACGGCGAGACCCTTCCTCTTTCTCCGTTTCTCGTCCGTGCCGCTGACGGATGAATGAAGGAAAGGAAGAGTGGTAATCCGATCGGTCTCACCAAAACGAGCAACAACCGCGCGCGCGAGGCGTCGTCATTAGCGCGACAAAGGAAACTGGTTCGCGTGTGTTATAATGCCACTTCGCGCCGCCGCCCGGCTCGACACATGAGAGATCGATCGATCGATCGATCGGTCGGTCAGTCGCGAGACGCATACATCTCCTTCGCCGACACGTGTAATCGTTCGGGCGCATCATCACCTTTCGCTCCGCTCCGGTATTTATAAATAACAACGCATCGATGGGAGTAAAATTAGATCGAAAATAAAAAAAGAGGACTTTAAAAAATCGCCCGATATTTATTTAAAGTCTCTTATTTTTAATTCACGTAAACAATATGACGTTTAAAATTACAGTTCCTCGAAATAATAACGATCGATATTAAATCGCAGAGAGATAGAGGAAGAAAACAAAAATGAAAGAATCGACCATTAAACAGGAAAACTTGTTTCTTTTTTTTTTCTGCGGCGTCCTTGAGATGGAGAGTCGCGATCAACAGCATCCGTAATTAGCGAGCGGATTCTCCCACGAAATTCTCGCGACACGCGACGAAGTGAATGCAACTGCGGCAGTATTAGCGCCGCAGGTGCAGCGGCGCGACGCGTGCACCGGCGTGACACGTATACGCAATATAACGCAACGCAACGTAACGCAACGCACCAGCATTTTATGCCGGTGGGCGGCTTCGAAGGAGGAAGAGGGACCGAAAAGGAAGGAGAGACGAGAACGGCAGAACGGCGGGGGCGGAGAGAGAGCGGGGTTTAGAGGAGAGCAGGGGGAGGTGGTGGTGTTTGCCTGAGAAAGGAAGCAGCATCCGAGCAACGCGGCAATAAAGGGCTCGTTTCGCCGGTGCGTTGTGGGTATTATATTGTGCCCGGAGCAACACGGTAGACGGAGCACAATGTAAGCGGCAGCGTGTCCGCGATAAAAGCCCGTAAGAGGTTAAGGTGTGTATCCCGAGCACGTTTTCAGATGTACTCCGTGGATATTGTCGCGCGCATATATTAAATCTCCTCCCGTCCGAATTAATCCCGAACGTGTTCGCAGTGTGTGTTAACTAGATATCTCTTTCTTCCTTTTCTTTACCTCTGTGAAGATTAATTGCTAAATAAATATCTTCTTGCTTCGCAGCTTCGTTGAACTACGTTTTTGAAATCTTGCGGTCTCGCGTGAATCACAAAGCAAACCATTTTCGAGCCGAATGATGATGACCAAACTCTTTTTTTTGAGAAAAAAATTGAGAAATAGAGAAATTTCTCTCGCATCTCTTTGTAAATAGAAAATCAAATTACGGAGAATTTCTCAAGGCACACGTTGCTTTCGTGCGATAATTGTCAATGTTCGATACGCGACATGAAAACAAAAAAAAGACTACGAGAGGACCGACCGATGGGGCAACGATTTTCGACGCGCCGTCGAAACGATTTCACGCAACATCCGCGCGCTACGAAAAGAATCGCAGACGCCGAGAGATGCGGCAGAGTAAGCAGCGGCGATAAAATCCAGAGACCAGAAGAAGACATTCTCTCGGCGCTTGCTGTAACGCGAGTATTAAACACTCGCGTCTTTCGAGGCCTGACGCCGCCTCGATGTATATCCTGAAAAAAAAATGGAACCGAACGAAGCGACGCGCGTCGCAGAATCGCGATGAGATACACTCTTCGTTTCTTTTAAGCCGCACGCACGCACGCACGCGTCGTCGAATCTTCATTTATTTTGACGTGTACATCATCCGCGTATGAGAACACCGGCGAAAGAACGCAGCCAAACGTTCGACGTAGCCAAATATACAGAGCGGCGTGGCGAGAAATTAGCTTGATCTTCGTGTCAACGTCCAAGTTTTATTAGCGACAGAAACGTGTACACGTGCGGTACTTGTATGTAATTAATTATGAAATACCGCATTATCTCTCTTTTAATGTCATGAAAGAGAATGTTTTTTTTATACATTTATAATTTCCATTGTATATTCACAAAGAAAACTTTTAATTAAAAAAAATGTAGATTGTAATTAATACACGGTTTCACGTGCAATCGAGAAACGTTGAAGTCTCCGCGTGACGTAAGACGAAAAAAAAGTTAAATCCCCATCCAACAGGATTTGCGTTAAACATGAGCGTTTCCAACAAGCCGAGCGTGAATCGGTTTCATGAGAGCTCCCTCATGTATACACTTGTTCCGTAAAAATGGCAGTCATTTCCTCGTCTGGCCAAAGCGCAAAAGAAAGATGGATGGGACGCGAATGATGAATATAACGGCGAATGTGTGCAGCGTGCACGCGCGCGCGAATATGATCGGTATATGGCCCCCTTCCACTGTACGGCGCCGAAACAGTTAAATTCGGTTAATTGGCGACGGCGACGGCATAGGTGATGCCAGGAGCGCAACGGCGCGACGCTATGTGCGCGCGTGTGTACATACATACATACATATGTACGTACGTGTGACACGCATGACGGCACGCGCGTACGCAGCTTCCGCTCTCTCCCGTCGGCCGATTCTAATTACTACTCGGGGCCCCCAGTTCCCCGCGAGGAAACTTCTCTCGAGGAAGAAATTAAGCGGTCTCGCTCTTCTTACCCCGTTTTCGAGCCGGTCTCGAGAGTGAACCGAGCGAGGCGGATGCGCGTGCTATCTGCGCGCGAGTGCGTACAGGAAAATCATATACACACGGAAAATCATATTACATTCGTCCGATGAGACGGACGTGGATTTTTTTTTTTTTTTTTTTTTTTTTTTGAGGATCGAATCAATTAACTCCCGAAGAAATTCAGCGATTTTTCTACACTTTGCGTTCTGAAATTTCAATCAAATTCGTCGATCTATCTGTGTCGAAAGGGAATGTAGCGCGCGCTATTGTATTCGCGCCCGGGACTCTCATAAAGAGACTCGTAAGATTCGAATAATCTTCTTTAGTAATCTCTTTTACGGTCAGAAATCGGAATGAGAAAAAAAATTAAATCCAACGACTAGAATTTTAAAGTTGGTTTTTCTTTTTTTTTTTTTTATCTTTTTTTTACGTCAATTTCTAGAGATTTCAATTTTTCCAAAAATCAAGCGTTCGCATTAAATTCGAGAACAATTGTCGGTAAAGTTAGGCTAGGCGTGTCGGGAGCCCGTATATACCCGGTGTCGAGTTACTGTCGATGGAAGATGGGTGTGCTACGGTTACACAGGAAGGAAACACTAGTGTCGTCGTCACCACGGCTCACCGTCGCCTGGTATCCGTCTCTTTCTCTCCTCTCCTTGCTCTCTCACTTTTCTCTATTTCTCTCTCTCTCTCTCTCTCTCTCTCTCTCTCTTGTTGCTCCTGGCATAACGCTATGACACAACGGAGACGTTGCAATAATAACGTGGTTACAAACGAGGAACGGCCGGCGGAAATAGAGGCTGAATAGAACAATGAAAACGCGACGATTGTTCGCGGCACAACGACCGGCTTCGTGTAAGATTTACCGACCTACGCGTTCCTGCGACACCACCCGCAATCTCGGGAGGAGCGTTTACCGTAAACTTGCAGAACTACTACTACACGCGTGAAATTAATCGTTAAGTAATTTACATAAAATAAAATTTATTGAAAAAAAAAAAAGTTAAATACTCATTTCATCAAAATTACGAATAAATATTTTGGTTCTATAACTCAGAGAGACGATAATAACGACGCCGAAAATCGATCCACTCAACCTCGCGCTTTCGTTTCAGTTCTCAGGGAACTTTAAACGGATAAGGATCAAGGTAGTCGACGAGGAGACGACGAGGAGAAGGAAGAGGGCGCCCGAAGGCTGCAATGTTTCTGGTGTGTGTCATGCCCAGAGACCGGAAGTGCCCTCTTGACTTGGTCCGCGTTGCACGAGACATCGTGTCTCTCTCACGGGCCAGCTGGACCGCACATGCTCCCAAACCGGGACGACCTTCCTGCCTCCCCCTCGCGTCTTCGACAACGCGAGCGTGGGCGCGTCTCCAGGACTTCACGATAATCCTTCGTCATCCCGCTTTTTACGAGAGAGTGCGCGTGTGCACTCTCGTGTCCCGACGCGACGATACGCAATCTCAAAAACCTAAAGAGAAAGAGAGAAAGGTTGCATGCTCACCGGCTGACTGGTGGGTGCTGTTGTCGGCGTCGTGATAAGCTTCCACTATTAGCGAGAAAGTACCCTGAAAAAAAACAGAAAGCAAGATGACGTTATGTCAAACCGAAAGTAATCAATTTTATCTTATCTTTTTAATTAAACAATGATGCTTAAAAAACACCGTTGATGCGAGAAAATGGTTTGTTTCTTTTTTTTCATTGCGTATTTATCCCATTTTTTTTTTTTTATTGTTAAGTGATTTGAGTCGGGTTCCGTCTTGATTAAATTTCAGTTAATTTTCAAATCATTTGTTTTTATAAGATATGCAATTTAGAGACAATTTTCGGAAAAGAGAAAGACGCGAATTCAGTAGTGTGTTGAAGAAAGAGGTCCAGGAGAAAATTAATTTCTCTCAATTTACGTCCAAAAATGGACTTAACGTCGCTTAATTAAAAAGACGCGGCGTGCGAAATTTTCGAGCGTGACTCGCGCGCGTACTTTCAAAGTAACGGTAAACGTTAGAGGAAATATTTCCGTGGTGAAAGGGTTAATAATAAATTGAACGTTTCGCGACGTGCTGCGTCACGTGCGCACCTGCCACGCGTTGCCACGCATGCGTACATACGCTCGCCATGGCTCGGAACGATCAAGTGCGTGTATGTACGTGAAGTTACGGGCGAAGAGAAACGGTTACGCGTCTGGTAAAAGGGGGGCAACGGGAGCGAGCGGGGCGACAGGAAGCGGGGACGACACGCGCGCGAAAATCACCCCCTTTTTCGAGTTATCGCGCTCGAAGGGATCGGCGTACATACCCCCCTTGTGAAGCACCGATTTAACTCCTGACACATAATCACGTGATAGTCCTCCCCTCCATCCGTGTGCGCAAATCACGCATCGCACGTCGGCACGCACGTGCGCGAGTGATTTCGTAAAACTCACGAATGAAACGTTTCCGTATTGTTGTCATCTGCTGACTTGTCAATTTAGAGAGCTTGATGTATTTACGTATTTTCGAATCATCGTCTAGTCTCAATTTGTGACAATAACACAATCTTCT
>QVNZ01027338.1:0-26903 GCA_014825645.1 Pseudomyrmex dendroicus
TGTGTGTGCCAATGACATGTTGTGCTACGAATCGGTTAACGAATCCGTGTGTAGCCAGTTCTCCAATCAAGCGCGATTGTCCCGAGATGTGTAAGTGGCTTGATCGTGTAAAAGCGACCCCAAGTTTGGCGCGGTCGGACACGTGTACGTTTCGCGGCGAACCGCGACAAGCGAACCGAGGGCTACTGTCGCTTGTATTCGGTATATATTGCGCGGCCACCCTCGATAGTCGCCCTTCTTCTCGGGGATGAATCGCGTATGCCCGCAGTATAGCCGCAGATCATTGACGTGCGTCGAATGGAATTGATTCCCCGACCGGGCTTAAGGGTGGCTTAAGCCATCTATATGGTTGAAAAAGTAATTAAGTCTAGACTTTTTTAATTGCGATGTTATTAAATGTTTTTTAGGTGCTCTATTATTGTGTTTGATGTAATAAGTCATATCCTGATAAATGTGTGATATACTGCTTACGTAAAATATAAATTGATTTTGTTCTGTTAAAATAAAATGCTGACTTTGTTTTACGAAAACAGATTAGCAAAATAGACAACCCTCCAGATCAATATATCTCATCTCCAACATATATATATTTTTTTTTCTAACATTCTTCTATAAAGATGGCTGATATAATAGTTCGCCTGATATAATTTTTGATCGTAAACCTCACGTGAGGTTTGATTAAAAGACGCAGTCGAGCGCGCAATTCTCAGCAGACGTCGTCTATTCGCGTCGTATATGGGATACCTCCTTTCTGGAAGCACCGATTTTTATCGGCGACTCGAATATAAAGGCCCGACCCTTTGTAGCTCCCGTTTTTCTATCAATATTTTTCGACAACAAAAAGCGGAAAACGAGAACACCGGTCTTGACTTGGGACCGTCCTTTGTGTTTCAGAACGACACGATGCAAGTGGTTTGGCAATATCACGTGGAGGAGCCGGTATCAGCGGCCGGAATTTTACCCGATCACGGCGCGGTACGGGGGTCGAGGCCCTTGTACTTGGTGCAGCGAGACGCGCAACCTAGAAGAAACTCGCGCAATCAAGAATCGGAGCCGCAGCCGAAGAGCTGGGATATTTTAAATAAGCAAGTGAGTCGCCGTGTTTATATTTCATATATGCGATCTCTTTTTCTTTTTATTCTAGCTGAGTTACAAAATAACGAAAGAGAATCAGACTAAAATAATGAAAATTGAATTTATCTTCTATCTCTAAAGTTGGCACACGTTTGTTTTTATTTTTCGCAAAAGTCGTCTTCGGATTTCTGGACTTACGTAACAAAAAATGATATTCCTGAGCAAAGTAACGATTGCGTTCAATTTAAAAGTCTTACGTGCTTATATATATATATATATATATAAAATATGTATTGCAGAGAAAATACTTGATACTTATATAAAATATGTATACGATGTATATAGGTAAATGTAATATATAAAGACGTATTCTCTGTCGAGATAAATACTTAACTGACTGAAGAGAAGGAAGTGTGTCGTTCTCGACGTAATTAAATGAGCGAGTGGGAGAGAGAACAGTTGGCGCACGTTGCATTTATTACGATTCGCGTTATTACGATGGCACGTGACAAGAAATAAGAACAAAGTTAATATTCATCCCGACCGCGGAGAAATTTGCGAGCGCGAACAAAGACGATTAAAGAGTTTTAATTAGAGTTCACGAAAGTGGATCTGCCATCGGCGTTGTGATATTAGACTCGATTTGCGCAAAGGCCAGATCCCCAAGCCGAACTCTGAAAGGATTTAAAGTAACCGAAGTTACTTTACTCGGACATCGTAGACGAATCATTGTCGGAGCAATAACTCATTAACTCGACATTAATCTCAATTCGAGTTTGTTTAGAATTTCCTCGAGTCAAAATGCGTGTTTAAAATTAGTTAGTCAACTATTTCTTTTGTAAATCGATCGAGCGGAACTGTCTCACGTCGACATTGTGAAAACGTCAAAATCCTAACGGAGAAAGTGGAGAATTTTCACCGACGAAACAGAAACTGATTCAACGTTTCACGAACGAAACACAAGCCAACTCGACGTTTTGATATTGCAGAGACGCGGCAGATTATTCGTTTATCCGAATCCACGAGATGCGAACGAGCTTTTTCGAAGGTCGGTCTCTCTCTCTCTTACTCTCTTTTTCTCTCTCTACCTCTCTTCTACATTTTGTGTCCGTCACTCATACAACACGCGTGTAGGTCGCGTGTTGTATCGCGCGCGTGAGATGAATGTTTCGGACGCATTTAGCGTGTTCGGCGTGCGCGTGCGACAGGATTTTTATCGGACACGAAGCGTATAAGCGGCAGGAGTGAGAGAGAGAGAGATAAATCTTAACCGGGTCACATCCGGCAAAAACTATTCGTTCATTAGCGTCGCCGGGTCGTAGATTACGAGGTCGGTGCTATCGCTGGGAATCGGACAATGCTAATTCTACACCGTCTGCCCCGTCTATGCTGTTTATATCGAGGCCGGAATTGGACCACGCTCGCGTATTCCGCTCGCTGTCCCGCGAAAAAGTGCAAGATCACTCGCTGAACGTGCTGATAAACGACCCGGAAATGTTTACCATGTAATATCGTTTGAGACAAGCAAACGCTGCTTGGCACGGCGTGTATTTGTTTCGCAAACAGGATATATTTGTCAAATTGTATTATTTTTCTGACGAAATTTATATATGACTGCTGAGATTGCAAAACCCTGTTAGAATCGCTGTAGTAGAATAATCGAGATAACAGCTCCTTCCCTCTTCTCTTACACTTCGTATGTTTGCTTTTCCGTTTCTTTCTCTTTAAAACAACAGCACGTGTTTGTTTTATTTCAAACGCCGCGTAAAATTAAAAGGTTCAAAAAAAAGGAAATCTAGCACAGTGCGTGAAGTTCTACGATACGAATCCAAATATTTTTCATAAAAACTATGCATTCAGACTCTCTCATAAAAATGATCGATAATACGGCTTTTAGTGTTTGTGCAAGATGGCGGAATATTTAATAAAAAAAAGAAAAAGGATGAGCAGCGCGCTTCTTTGCAGCATTAGAATATCGTTGACCATCGCTTTATTCCCGCATCTCGACCCGCATCCCCATTTTCACCGGAATATCGCGAGGAAGTTCTTTCTTAACTTTCCCGGAAGTTGCCGAGCGGTCAAGTAACTTTTGTAGCGCGCTACAATGAATATGAATAGAATAGGCACAAAGAAGACGAAGAAGCTGGTGGTGAGCAACTCCGGTTTGCGTTGCGGCGTTTCTCAGGTTTGCGATATTCTCCCGTCCGTTAAAACTTGCCGCTGGTTTGTTAGTTCTTACGTTCTCGTTATATATTCTTGAAGACTCGTCATCACTTCGTTCTCTCACAAGTTACGTTCAAACACGTTGAAAATTTCCTTTATCAGATTTAGAGAGAGAGAGAGAGAGAGAGAGAGGGAGAGGGAGGGAGGGATTGAAACTCACAAATAAATAAAGTATCTGTCTATAAAAGTATCTGTCCGCTTCGAGATAGTTTTAGCCATTAAGACACCTCATGTATATTATTGTGCAAATTGCAAACGATATAACAAAAAGAATTCAAGGCCCCGAGCGACGAAGGTAGTCTCCGCAGCTTACAGGCGCAAAAATCGGAAATTCGCTCACGTCGTCTCTTAAAACTCCCCTAGTCGCCCCCGGGCGTCAGTCAGCGTAGCTCGACCGCAAAACAATAAACGCGCTTCTCCGTCCTTCCCGGTAATCTCGACATCGATAATTTCGCATAAGCGCGTGGGAGAATCCGCCGGCGCGGTTCGAGCGCTCAGGGCGGGAGTCGGGAGGGGGAGAATGCGCGAAAAAGAGAGAATTGTAATTTTCTCGAACGCTATACGGTCGCTTGTACGCCCCGCGGCGAGCAGTTTGAAACGGCTCACCAGCACCTACCCTTCCCCACTTCACGCAGTTCTTTTGTATCTGCCGGGATACATTGCAGTAACGGAGCGCGTGATGCTGCTCCATTGATGCACGAAAGCCCCGCGCTCCGTGAGTTATTCGGATGGGCTCTGAATCTGACTTGTAAATGGCGGATGCATGTGCGACAAGTAACCACTAATAGCTGGTGCGCGTGGTTCTTACTGCGCTTCGCGCGGCGCAAGAAGTTTACAATTTAACTACAAAGCTGCATAACGCAACCGAGTGCAACTAAGCGATAGTATAGAGTGTATTGCGAGCGGCAACAACGTTTTGAACGAACCGAGGCTCGCATGTGTGTAATATGGTTTATGTATCGAGCGAAACGTGTAACTGACGCCGTGGTGCATGTGGTTCTTATTCTGTAATACGCGCCCGAAAAACTCGCACCCGTGCACGATGCCGACCGTGCATGAGAACTGCGCAAAATAGTCGCGTGGCGTGGAAGGCCTCGCTTTGAGACAGAGCGAAATGGGCTCGTATATCACAAAAGTAACTCGCAACCTTGTTACGTAAGTCGCACGCGGCGTCGGAAAATATGGTAATGAATTTCTCGAATATATTTGCGTTTAACTGCTCTTACTACGTTGTAACAAACCATTAACTTGGCGTATGCACTAAGTAGTACAAGTTCTTTGAATTTTCCTCTCTGCTTTTTAACACTTTCGTTTCGAGGAATTTCGCTGTGGAGCGCCCACTTATTTCTGAGAGATGGTACAACAAGAGATTTGATACATACGCTTAAGTTATTTGCGAAAACGATTTTGTCCATTAAAAATGCAATAATATTCTCTCTCTTCTTCACTCCAGAAAGAAATTATTAGTTTTTGAAGAATTGTCTTTTAATTGGAATTTTTACTAAAGATGTAAAAAAAAAATAAAGAACCTTCCCCTAGAAAAGATAACTATTTATAAGAAAAGTGGGATATACTATTTATTTTAAAAAATTTCCATATTTATTCGTATATTTACGAACTTTACGTTATGTTTCCGTTTATAGGACACAAAAAATAAATAAAATCTCAGATTTTGATTAAGACCAATCCGGAATTTAGTCAGTTTAGCCATTGCTAAGATAAAAATCTTAGGCTGAACTCGCGCAAGTGACGGTCTGCCTCACACGTCCGTCACTTGATACGCGAAACACTATCTCGCTTCTTTTGACAATGTGCTTCTCCGCACTCTTTTGCTTATGTTACACTATTGCTAATTTACATTTTATTTTGCACACACATCTTAATTTACATTTTCTCTCTTTCTCTTCTGTCGATACGAAGTATATCTCTTTAAAACATCGATATCGATATCTCGTATCGACTTTGTTCCGATGCAATACAACTCTATCCGTTAGAGTTTCGCATGGAATTATACTTGCTTAACGAAGTACCATTCGAATTGCTGTGCAGGTTCGTTTACCCATGGGGCAAGACACGCTGCTCTGGTGCCGTGTCCTGAAGATGCCGAGCATTAATCACAAACACCACGTCGTGAAGGTGAGTTCCTGCAGGTATATAACCCGTTTACGGTAGCTCGCGCGCGCCCGCCGCTCTCCGACTTGATTAAAGCGAAGGTGGATGCTCTTGTAATGCCGAAGAAACTGCACGTCGAGTTTGCCGACGCGCCTCTCGGCCCTCCTATCTGCCTCGTCCTCCTCTGTTCTCCCCCACCATTCACATCGTACGGAAGAGATACTCTTCAGCCTCGCGTGTTTTCGCGTCCGGAGATGCAACATCTTCAGGTAGCCGTCCGATAAATATGCCGCGCAAAATGATAATCTGGAGAGGTTACGATGTTTCATACCGGATGATTAATCACGGCCGAGCCGTTCTCTCAGGAATTCTTTGATGTACGTGTATGTAAATTAAAAAGAGTATCGATTTCGCACGTTTCTCGGCCAAGAGTTTTAAATAATATTTCGATTACGCACACATACAAATGTGCACACGAAGGATTAAGCGCTTAATTGTTTTTGTTTGTACGCGCGCTGTATATACACAATCAGATTGATTAATTCGACTATAAAATTACATCGTAAACATGCAAGCAAGACATCCGTGCGATGACAGGATCGGTGCAGTAAACGCGCTCGATCGTTTTCGTCGTTCCGGGTTTCGCTGCCAACGATGACAGATCGATGCGCGAAATGTCATCGATAAATGCTACAATGACGAAGCAGCCGGTCGTAAAACTCCCGTATTACCACCGCACATCGATCCATCGTCGGTAATAAGTTTCATTTCGATGCAGAAGCGTGCGGTTCTCCAAATCGGAATCGAATCGGCAGTAAACGCCGAAAGCGGTAAAACTTGTTTGTTGACTGACTTTTGTGTTTGCGCAAATTCCAATTCGCGGAATATTTTATCGTCAAAAAAACTTCGAACGCATTTCACGTTATGCATTTTCGAGTTTACATTGTCGGAAGAAAGTGCCGGTATTTATTATTAAGCAGTTATGTGTTTAAACTGAAAAGAATATGACACGTAATGACATATGACGAATCTTCGAACGTAAAATATTTGCAAAACGAAACTTCAACGTGTGCATTCGTAAAAGTTTACGTACTCTCGTTCACTTGTTTTTCAAATGTATATTTAACATGTCGGCAAATAATTTATCAAAGAAATACACGTTCGCGAATTTTGTTCTTTTCGTAAAGTGTATGTGACGATAATTCAACAAAATCTCATCTCTGCCATATTTTACTTCTTCGATTGTTATTCACAGCGCGATGTAAAGCCGTTGGAAAACCGGAACGAGACAAATAAATCGTCGTTGTCAGTTCGTTCGCGTAAGAAAAATTTTTTGTTCCTTCTACTTCAACTTATTTCTTAACGTTTATGTTCATATCTGCAGCCGAAACTTTCCGGAATAGAGCTGACGTTGTAGTCCGCTCTATCTAACGCGACTAATCGACACCCGAATCTCGAATTCGATCGCACGTGACTCGACTGCGCGATGCGATTGCACTGTGTTCCTAGCGCAGCATCCGAAAAACGAGCGATTAGCGTTCCGATTGCGATAACTCAAGCACTTGAAACGCGGACGCCCATCAAAGTGGCATTTTACGAAATTTTTTTACCGACAAAGAGTACCGAGGCAAGAGTTCCGACGTTAACAGGCGGACGGCCGTTAACCAGACACTCGGCAGGTTTTCAATTTGTTGTTTCTATCGAGAACGAATTGAAACGGCATGTTTTCGCCGATGTAAAAGCGCGAGAGCTGCTTTGCTATGCCGAAGTTCCCTTTTTCTCAATTTCGCGCTTTAACAGCACTTTTTCTTTAAATCGCACTTGATATCGTGTAAAAGACCTCTTTCTATCAGGATCGATATTTTCTATATAAGATAGTTTAAATTAATCCTCAGAGAATCAATTGATATCTCGAGTCAACACAGCGATTATGTGTCAAGATTATTTTAAATTAGTAGATTTGTTTATAAAACGTTATTTATACATGTTACAAAATCGTAGATTCAAGAAAATTAAAGAAAGTATTTGACTAAAAATGTATCTGTTTTTTGCACAAGCGCGTAAAATTGGAAAAAATTACACGCAAATAACCAACTCACTTTATTTCCATTGTAAACTTGCGGCTCGTTTCGATCAATTCAACGTCGGTTCTTCGGTAATAAGATTGCCAAGATATGCAGTGTGTTCTCTCGAGTCATGAACATATCACAAGGACAACCGAAATGCTCTCGACATTAATCCTCGTTACGAGCTTGTATGCCCGTTCTTGTATTTCAGTACGAACCAGTTATTCAGCCGGGAAGCCACCAATATCTGCACCATATGACCCTGTACGAGTGCCGCGGAGATCAAACCGCATTGGAATCCGCGGCCGAAACGACCGGGAGTGTGTGCTACGACGATTCTGATAAACCCGCATTCCAGTGCAACACGATTGCGGCCACTTGGAGCCTCGGTTCTGAGGTACGTCGAAAACTTTACTTCGTGCTCACACACGAAGACCTCAATGCGATTCTCAAGTGTCGCTACATCGGCAAGTTTCCGAGAGTTCGTGACACGTTGCCAAAATTCACAGAATAAAGATACACAGAAAAAGATAATGAGTTTTATAATTTATTTATTTATTTTATATATTTATTGCGCTGTCTATATGCAGCAATTGTTAGGTTTTAAAATTTGTTTTAATAATATAATATACATGTAAAAAGAAATACACTTGGTTGTCGCATCGACGTTTTCGATGTGAAAGAATAAAATGTCATTTACAGTAACTATTGCAATGTTATTATTTTACTATAACGATCGATCGAAATGGAATTCGTTTCTCTTTCAAAAAAATGTGTGAAAATGTAAAAATACAAAAAAAAGATGTTCTAAAATTTTTATGTTACATTTAACTGTTTTGTAAGTAAGTGCTCCTAACACTTACAATATCTAATTTTCGATGTACAAAACTCAACTCTTCGTTGACAAGTGTTACACACGTATAAGACACGTCCGGAGTTTCATGATAATTCCGAGTTCGGTGTAATGCATACCAATGTGAGAACAGGAATGCTGCGAACTTGTTTCTTCGTGGTTATCGGAAATACGAACACATTGCAAAGTTGCAAACTGATCGTGTTGTTGTAATACTTAATCATTGATGCGCGCGCACGCATATTAATCTGTTGTTTACTTCTTATCTTTACGCGTGCGTTTTATTTTCTTTTTTTTAAAATAATATATCAGTAATATTTAGAAAGCTGATGACGATTCTATTTACTATAGTTATAATAATAATGTTGTCGTATATTTCCGATTTTATAAGTCAAATTAAAACTTATTAAGGATTAAGTAATATATTTTCTCATATTTCAAGTCATAAAAATTCTAGCTAAATAGAAAAAGTTTATGAATCTCCGTTCGAATCTTCAGAGTTAAAAAGGGGTAAGAGAAAATCTCATTAATAATGCAAATAAATGAAACGCGGACGATCGAAATTTACCGTAGCTGCATTAATAAATGCAGATCCGAGATGCTTATTAAAGCAGTGATTACCGCGCCCGCGCGATTTCTCGGGCGGATCGTTATCTCACTGCGTCATCAGTATCTGAAAATTAAAATTTAAGTCGAGCGTAATACGCGTGTACGCGCATCGCCAATAAGGAAACGAATTCCACGAGCGATAATTTTCATCGTGGGTCCGCTGATGGATCGAGGCGTGTACCGATTACCGAGCTGGAACGTTGTTCCGGCGTAAGGAGGGGTCGAGATCAGAGACCGGACCAGATCGGACGAGCTCAGCGGACCTCCGATCAGAACCGGACCGGCGTACTCGCCGACGGTTCTTTTCGTTTTTTTTTTTTTTTTTTTTTTTTTTTTCGCCGCACCAGGGCTTTAATTATCCGCCGGAGGCCGGATACGCGCTCAATCCGCACAAGGGGCCGCGCTACTACATGCTGGAGACTCACTACATGAACCCGCAGATGGACGCCTTCATCAGCGACAGCAGCGGTCTGCGTCTCCTCTACACCGATCGGTTGCGCGCACACGACGCTGGCATCCTCAGCGTCGGCATCGACCCAAACTGGCGGCACATTATACCGCCGGGGCAGCGCGAGGTGGTCTCCGAGGGCCACTGCATCTCTGATTGCACCGGCCAGACGATACCGAACAGCGGCATCAATATGTTTGCCGTGATCATGCACACCCACCAACTCGGCAGAAAGGTTCGCCTGCGGCAGATACGCGCTGGCGAGGAAATGCCGCCGATCGCTGCCGACACCAACTACGATCCTAATTATCAAGAGTATCGCAAGCTTCAGAAACCGGTCAAGGTGTATCCGGTAAGTACAATCTTGTTTCTATCATATACAAGAGAGAGAGAGAGGAGAAGAAAATTATGCTTTTTCTGGGTTTCGATTGTAACATATAACTGTTATTTCAATATGATTATTGAAAGAAAAAGATATCGGATATCGCAAAAATCTTAAATTAAATTTTATTTTAATCCGCCCACTTTATTGATCAAGTTATTAAACTTCGTCGTCTTCTATATAGGCTAACGCAATTATAAAATATTTCCGATCAACGGAAGCGAAGAACCGGAGAGAAAATCTTGAACTATCCGCGAGATTCTTTCCTTCCAAAGTAATCCGAGATTATTCTCAAGAGTCTCGCGAGAAACTTACGTTCTTTACAGTAGTCCTTTAATATATTCTTATATTTTCCGTTCTGCTTCTGCCACGTTGCACACCTCTCGTTTGTGCTCCCGCAAACGTACTTTCAGCCGCATTATAATCCGCAGCACGTATCAGAAAGTTTATGAGCTTGTTACAAAGTTTATTAACGTACAATAAGTATAGCTTTGATCACGTAAAGTGCCGACATGCTACAAATGCAGGGCATGAACCTGAGTTTAATTGTTTAAAGGAGCTCAAACGAAAGAGTTTAAACGCTATTATACGTGTTAACAAAGAGCGAAAACGTTGTTACAATAAAAATTGAGTTTTATATTTTGTAATATAAATAATCGAAATATATAAATTTTGTTATAATATAAATATATTATACTGTTAATTATACGTCTAGTATTAAAAGGGGACAACAGTATTATATTTTCTTAGTATTTCAATATTAAATCATTTTTCATTATCTTTAAAATTGATAATGCTCACGTCAGGCAATGTTTTTTTTTATCAAATTACAGAGTGATCACTTGGTCGCTGAGTGCACATACTCGTCCGAATCCCGCCAAGCCATCACGCTCGGCGGCTTGGCAACGAAAGAAGAAACCTGTCTGGTGTCTGCTCTCTATTATCCCCGCATCGACTTATCCCTGTGCTATTCCTTACCTTCGCTACCGACAGTATTGCACAGCCTGGGAATTCAGAAATTAGTGCCGTAAGTTTTTTCCACTATAATTACGTCAAAATAATGAAAATAATAATGTCATGATGACATATTGAAGAGTTTTTCAAAGTTAAAAACAATCATCGCCGAAATTGAGATACGATATGTTTGCTAAAACAATATTTTCAAACAATATTTTAAATTGTGTGTCAATTTAATTGGGTTAATTGTAAGTATCGAGCGGAATGTCCGCGAATTCTTTCAACCGTTTATACGACACCATGGACTCGACATTTTATTCCCCGGTCGCTCTAAATTGGCTATTAGGGACAGCTCGTACGTTACAAAATTGTCGGCCATCATTAATTCAACGAGCGACAGTTGCATCATGCGTTACGCCATCACCGTGTTCCATATGCATTCATGCATGATTCTCATGATTCATTGAGATGAATCGGTTTTTTCTTTAAAGTTACTAAAATATTAAAAACTGTCAATAATATTTTAATTAAACGCGGCAAAAAACGACGTAGATACAAACAATCAAACGTTAAAATATAAGAGAGCCAGCGACTTGACGGGACGTTCAACTTTGTTACACAGGAGTTCTAGTCCGGTGAGAATTCAAGAGCCGCAAAAACTAGCGGGTATGACGCTCGAGGATCGATTGGTCAGTTACGACTGGCAATCGAACTTCGAGAGCTTCCAAGAAGCCACGCGAAGCGGTACGTTCAAGCCGTTATGCGGCGGCAGCAAAGGCGCCTTGCCCGGCACGGACAATCTTGAGGTGCATTATCCGCGCATCCTCAGACCTTACGAGGAGGTGAACGTGCCTTGCACGAGGAAACCGCTGGGGAAGCTGTCGATGATATTTGGCAGGGACGACGACATCGCCGCGCCGGTTGATCCCGACAGCGACGAGTCCAACGCGATCGAGCGGGGTCATCTGGTGCGCAGCAAAGTATCACGCAGCAGCGACGCCGGGCCTACGGCCGGCAACTCCTGCGGGCGTACGGTATCCGCGGCGGTGATCCTGGCCGCTGTCACCGTCGTCGCGGGCGCCGCGTTCAGGTGAACGTCACCGTAGCTCGGCCAATTCTTCAAGTTCTCTCGGATCGTCCTGATGGCTGTCCATCGCGATCAAACTTTCGTGACGGACCGAGCAGCAACAGCGGCGGCAGCAGCTGGAGCTGAAGTGTGTGTGTAAACGTGCGTGTGCTCGCGTAAGTACATATAGGTACATGCCAATCTCAGCAACGCAAAACTTAGCCTTAGATAGGCACTATCGTTCTCCGACCGAGCGCGCCCGAGATTGGTCGAGAGATTCGATCGTGGATTTTTTTTTTCTTTCGGAGCGATGCGGAGTGATTTTTCTGACGATACGACTGACAGCTGGCGAGGTACCCTTTCGAATATCGTGTGATTTTATTCGATGATAAAATTTACGATCGCTCTGTACTGTTTTTTTGTTATATCGATACCGAAACGATGAAATGTTCCACCGGTTGGCAGTAAAACGATTGAATTTAATTGATAATATGTGTAATTTGCAAGTGGTGTAAGGAGAGGGAATTTACTGAAAACAGATTTGTGAAACTGATATAACGCGTAAGTTTACACTTGCATTTCATGAAATGTATTGTGTTTCACAAGACTGCAACAACTCGTAAAAAAAATAAAAAAAAATAAAAAAAAAAATAAAAAAAATCAAACTACGTACACGAGCGAATCAGAAGGTGGCTGTTATGAAATTTTTCGGAATTTATTTTTCCAATCGAAATAATTTCATTTTTCAGTTGTACCACTACTACTATTGTGTCAACACAATACAACAAAAGAGGACAGAAACATTTTGATCAAAATCGAATTTTCGAAAAATTGTACAATAGCTAGGAAAAAATTGGGGCCACCCCAAGAAAAGTTTGCCAGCTTTCGGTCGGAAATGAAGAAATTTCGCAAATTGAAAAGAACAATTGCAATTACCATTTGATTGGTATAGATAAAACTATATACATACATATATCATAGAAGATGTAGTGGAAATTATGGATTCCACGTATTATCTCGACTTATAGGTGTTGAAATAAAGTTACGGTAATTTTACGTGGCATCATTGAAACTATGTCATCCGCTAAACATGATGCTCGGTTTTACTAGCAAAAAAAACAAAAAAAAAAAAAACAAAAACAAAAAATAACCGTTAACTCTCTCTTTCCCAGTGTACAATTTATATATAACACACTTTGCGTATTAAATTCAAACAAAACAATGTAAAACTAAAACTAAATCACTCGAAATAACTAAGGCTCTTTCTATTCGGAAAATATTAGATGAGAATTTTTGAAGACTTGACTTTTAAAAAAATCGTCCCTGATATATTTTCACGTCACTCGTATAAAATAATTTCATACAAGCTGTAAATACTAGTTTTGTAATGTTTTTAAAATTCTAAATAAATATAAAGAATATTTGTTTCTATTATATATTTTTAAAGAACGTCAATTCTCTCTTTCGTTTTCTCTTTATCTTATCTGTGTTTATTTTTTAAATTTACAAACTGTTTTCACGTCGAGTCTTCAAGTTTCTTCTATCCTCACGAGCACGCGTTATTTTAGAGAGAACGATGCTAATCTACCATTTATCTTGGTATCTGAAAATCATTCGGGGGGAACTAGAGAGTTAATGACGTTGCGCTTGGTCGGAAGCGGATGTGGCTGTGCAGCCGCGTTAATTCGCCCGCGGTGAAACCGAGCGCGAGAGATCGCATCTATCGCGCTCTCGTTTCGCGATCGGCTTTTCTCTTTTGTGACTTCCGCACGCGCGCACCAGTGTTACATAATAGAGAGTTTTTTGTGCGATACGCGGTATTTTTGGAACGCGGTAAACGCGGAAGTGCCACGTTCGATGTCGAAATAGCTCTATATATTGCGCGTGACAATTTTTGCTTGAAACGTTATTATTTATATGCGGCACACCGGCGTTTGCCGTATTCGAAACGCCCTGTACTCGCAAAAAAAAAAAAAAAAAAAAAAAAAAAAAAAAAAAAAAAACAACTCCGTAATAAAACGCGCTCGCGCAGGTCGATCATAGCAGGGGTATCTCTCGGATATGAACGTATGTCATTCGTGCGCTTTAACGCACGTTGGAGACGAAGATGCAAATTGCACGAATAATAAACGCAAGAGTTTACGCTTTTCCGTTTTTTTTTTTTTACGCACAAGTTACCGTTTGCTGACACACATAATGCTGTAACAAATAATCAAACATTCGCAAAACTTGCAAATTGTATTATAGAAGGGACCTATATACATATGATCGCTCAGTGTGTTCTGTGCAAAAAATACTTGTACTATAATTTACATATATGGTAATTAAAATACTATAGACGAGCATATCATATGATTTACAAAGGCTGCAATTGTGTTGCGATTGTAAAATTTTACAAAAAGACCAGACATTTTTCTTTTAATATCTTTCTACGACAAAGAGCAAGTCAAAGAATAACTGTAAAAAAAAAATTATTCTATACACTAGCAACTTCCAGTACTAGAACTGATAATGATCGGACGAACGTAGTCTATGTGGATGAATACAAAACTGGTGACTTCGCCATCCATTCACAGCTTAACTTAATTAAATCGTCCTGCGATCACACTGCCTGATAAAGCTGCCATTCAATGTCGTCACCTAGCATGAATCATCCTATCATTATCGATTTCGAGATACGTCTAATGCCACACGCTGTATCACGAATTGTGTGTGTGTGTGTGTGTGTGAATATAACCGTTCGGCTTTTATTCGATGTTTTCAAACGAGAGATACCTTCGCAAATTTTTCGCGGATCTATCGACAGGGCGGAATTGGTTCGAGCTTCTTTGTATTCGCGCGAGAGATTTAATTGTTGGCTGTTTATTTTTTGCTGACCGAAAAATCGGGCGAGATTCACGCGAAGGAACACTTGGAAATTCTATTTTTCAGGGTAAGATGTGACCTCGAGGTTTCTAGTGCAGTATTTCTCAAGTTGCAACGTATAATCGTGTTTATACATATTTCAAACACGGCAAACAATATCGGAGCTTTCGAATGCTTTACTGCGGAAAGGAAAAGCGGAAGCAAAGAATAATTAACGCAGGATCAATATTTTCATAACGTTTTAATTTAAAATCTCATTAACTTTTTTCACACGTCAATTTGAAAAATTACTTTGAAAAAATAACATAACTCGCGATGCGATTTCGCTTCCTAATGATGGAAATGCATTTTTTTGTGTGTGTGTGATGAAAATTACTCGCGCAAATAAAAAATTTCATGTTTGTTTGTATTATTCTCCGGGATTTTTCTACGTAAAACGTCACTTGGGGAACGCTACTCTGATAATTCCGACAGTCACACGATAAACTGAGTGTTCTAGTGTTTATTATTTCGCGCTCGCACCGTTTTTCGCCGGATGTACATTTTGTTAATTAGATCGTAGCGCTAGATAAATATATATACGTTTTTTTAAATATATATATATAAAGAATGTATAAGCATTGGTTGATTTGCACGCACGACAATTTTGTGTGAGAATCTATAAGTCCCGTTACAAAAAAAAAAAAAAGAAAAAAATCGCAATTTCTTTTGTTGAGAGTTTCGCGATGGTGTTACTTAACCAACGTTTATATATATAAATATATATATATATAAATATAGAGAGACACACTATATATATATATACATTATACATACCCGACGACTCTCTTTGTAATATTCTGTACAGTTTATTACGTGTAAAACGTTATATTCACGCGCTTCATCAACGCCTGTTATCGTGCACGGGCGAGTTATTTATTCCTTATTTAATGTATAAAGCGTTTACTTGCAAAACTCGACACATCTCTCACTATTGCGACAACACATACACACATACACATACGAACATACATACACAACGTATACACGCAATCTCGCTTTTTCGAGATGTTTTATCGAGTTCAAAACACACACATCTATAGGGACACTCACTCAGTTCTCATGACAAACTGAATCTGTTTGTCAATTTTATTCACAAGAATATCGAGGAGTAATTGATATGCGCTCGATTTGCGATTGCTCAGTGTATAAACTAAGTTAACAATTATACAATTCGGTGAATCCACAGTTTACGTTTTTACTTCGTATAGATTTGCGACGTACATTTTTATCAAACTTATATATGTCGAACAAAACTATTCGATTTTACCAAAGTTCTGTTTATTTCACTTTGTCAAATAATATCGTTATTATTATTTTTTACGTCAAATAATTACCGTTGTTATTAGTAGCGTACTTTGCATCAGTCGCATGTGAGAGTATCCAAATAAATAAATATATATTTACGTGCCCGTAAAATCGCGAAAAACTTTTGATCGATGAAATCTGCATTCGCGATTTGCATTCGATTCGAAAGTTTTTTTTCCCCCCCTCGATAATTTCCATTTAAATGGCTCTCGAATTTGTTCCCTTCACTTTATCTCATCTATTTGGAAATCAAAACCAAACGGAGATGTGTCCCTAAACACGCGCTATGTATTGCCAACTTAAATTTTGCACCGGGATTTAACTAACTAAGAAAGAACGAAGAAACGAGAAGTTTGTAGCCAAAAAAAATCTTTTTCCAAATTGTTTTTCATTGTCGAAATTTATCACTTTTGGCATCATGTTTCGGTGTTTTAGGTCGGAAGAGATTTTCCTCCCCTCTCTCCCTCCCTGCTCTCCTTTCTCTAGTATAGCGAAATCTCAAAGTAGCCGCAATATCGGACAACGTAGCTGCGATTTACAATTTAATATTAACTGGTAATTCGTAAATGTCATAGGGAAATGTCTGTGTGTGTACGTAGAAAAAGATCTTAGGGCAATCGAGTGGCCGTATATCTTAACCCTTAAGCAGTCGCGACATCTGTCTTAAGTACATCTCGCAGCATCCACTTAGTTGCGCGGAGTAAAAAATAAAGAAAAACAATAACAAAATATATATTTCCGACAATGAATAAATAAAATTTATCGACTTAAAGAAAAAAGAAAATAGCTAAATTTGTTACGATGAAACATACACACACACTAACGTCATAAATTATTTATGACTGCAATCTCTTTGATTGTTCATTCATTTCTATTAGTATACAACAAAAAAAAATTGTAATTTCTTGTTGATCACGTGAAAGAGTATTCGGATTACGAGAGATTGCGGACTCTCCGATCGCCATCGGCTACTTAAGGGTCACGAGCAACAACGGAGGTCATTCGTTTATAACCACGCTGTACTTGTCGAATCGAGATTGCTGAAAACTAGCCAGTACATATATTGCTTTACAAATATTGTGTTCCGATTGGATTCAACGGTGAGAACGGGAAACTATATTCCGGCGATGGAAAGCGATCGGCGTTGCCGAACGATAAATCCGCGCATGACGTCGCCTCCCTACGGTACTCGACGGTACGTAGTTGTTCGGCCAAACTATTTTCGATAACTCACAACAGCACGCCGGACAATTATTACGCAAAGAGACGGGGGACCGTAGCAGTTTTTTTGTTTTGTTTTTTTTCTTTTTTTTTCTTTTTTATTTTTCCGATAACCCGTTATCCGAGAGCGCAAGTTTCCGCTGCGGAGTTACTCGATATTTCCGAGAAATTTAATCGTTTAACTGGAACACGTATACACACATCGGTTTGTTAAAGAGTAATACATACCAAGAGTAATACATTTTTTTGTTTACGATGCCTGTATCGCGTTCGTCTGAAGTGTAATATAGGAACGCTTTTCCGGAATATTATTTTTCGAAAGATCACACTTGTAAACGCGATCCGCGTGTTTCACTTTTTTTCTCTTTAAATGAAATATTTATTTATTTTTTATGAGAGTAAGCAATTGATTAAAAATCTATTATGCATCTGATGTCGATGGGGCAAGTATATATCTAACCGTTTTTTGCGTTAGTGTTTGTCACGTCGATGTAGTTTTTTTTTTTTCCATCAGAATAAAAATATCCGTTTCGATGAGAGCACATTATCTACAGACAAACACACTCCGAGACTAATCGATTCGATTTCGACTTCACTCTATCTCTCCCTCTCTTTTCCTCATTGCGTGAATACGCATGTTACGACCAGCTAAAATATTCGGACGATTGTAGCTTCGTCGAACGGGCTCGTAATAATCGTTGTGCTATGAGCGAGGACGGCGCGAAATATTTAATCTCGTTCTCGCTCGGAGGAGTCGATTATACATCGTCGGCGATGCGTTGATGAGAGATATCTGATGGTTGTCTTTTCCCACTCATCAGGAATCGTCGGCGATGTGGGTGGGTGCTAAGGAAACCGCCGGTGATATGAACAGAACAATCAAGAAAAGCGCGTCACGAATAAATGTCCTTTTAATAAATTGGAATAATTATTACATTAGGTAAAAAAAAACGATATAGAGAGCGACGTGTTATTACGCTATTTATACTCGATGATCTTGTATCGTATAGATATTTTAAGCGAACTTCTTTTCTCGTAACGAGATTAGCTGACGTTCACCACCTCTTCGACGACATTCGTGGAAATATCTTAGAAACTATTTTCGTGAAATCATTGATTCTGTCTTGATATGTTAATATATTTGTAAAAAAAATATTTGAATCTTGTTTTATCTTAGCGGCGCGCTAGAATATGATGACGTTACATTTTTATTAAATATTTTTCTCGTTTGCGTGCGTTACCGTATAATTTCTTAATAGTCATATTGTTTTTTTTTTTTTTTTTTAAACGCGCGAAATAAACTGCAGAGTAAACAGGGTACCTTTCCTCTTTTCTTGAAAGCAAAATCCTTCGCCGCGTCGAAAAATCGAATTTCGCAGGCGTCTCGAAACGATGACGCCTTCAACCTACCTACCCGCCATTTCCAACAAAAATGTTTATTCCATTGGGAATACCGAACCGAATTCGAATGGATACGATTCCCGGTTTTTGGAGTGCGCGGAAAAAGTCGGTCGATGTCAGCGTCGCCGCGGGCGTCGACGAAAATGGTGGTGAAGGTCGGGAAATCAAAAATGTATGTACTGTACGTAGAGGATTAGCGATCGCGCCCGACTCGAAAACTTTGCGCTCTTCACCGAAGGCGAAAGGCAAAGCAAATGCGTGGCGATCGGAGCATGTAAGGCGCGAGAGAGAGAGAGCGCGTTTTAAAGAAAATTGAGCGAATAGCGTGTGCGTGTACATAGAGAAGTGTCCTGTATATAGTTTTAGATTTAAACGACGTCCCGGGAAAAAAAAAACCTCATAGGCACCTCACTACACACTCGATACCTATTTCGGATAGATGTGGCTGAAGAACATCATCTTATATCTTTATAATATATATACATATATATATATATTATATATATACACCGAGCGCCCTATCCTTCCAATACTGCTCTTAGATTTATACCTACCCGATTTACACTCGATATTAACATCTAAACGCTACACTATCATCTACACTGTGTAACAAATTGTATTATATTTTATATATATAAATATGTAAATGTTTTTTTAAACATCTGTGTGTTTTTTTTACTGACCGATTCGCCTCTGTCTTTCCTGACTGCTGCAATCCGTAGTTTGATCAATATGTTTTTGATTATTAATTAAGTTTTTATCAATTTATAAATATTATATGATATATGTGCATTTACATACGCGGTAGAATTTATTCGCACAATTTGACTTCGTTAATAAGACGGGGTCTCATTTACACACAATCCAATTTAATGAAATCGTTAATGAAATCTCTCGGTGAGGTAAGTAAAATTTTTCACTTCTCTATTGCGATTTGATTACCTCCGCCATCCACGAGAAGATGTATGCGAAGATAAATGTGCAGAAGTGGAAAAATCAAAACGTAAGGCTCTCAAAAAGTACGGCAAACTCTCAAACTTGAGTAGTCGATAATCGCGTGAATGGGCAATAACACAGTTGGGTTTGCTCTAATATTTTTATCAAGTGCACCTGCTTCTCCGCTTTACTTCGAGTCACTAATTTCCGGGAACTGCGAAGTTCTACCTCTTCTATCATCATCAATTTTCTCAGCCTCGACCCATCGCATTTCGTACGTTGAGCTTGTGATACGAAAGGCGCGCTCTGCGATGGTTATATTGAAGTATCGGTGTTTTTCTTATTCGACGTTACTTCTCGCACACTTGATTCTTATTAAAAAAAAAAACGTGAAAATTTATTTTCTATACGCATTACAATATTTACATTTTTACGTGGATTAATATTGATGATTGATAAAACTTCTATAAATACGCACCTACTACAAATATATAAATTCAATGTTTGACACATATGTTTTCCATAATATATACTAGAAAATATATCAAATATTTTAAAAATACTTTTGCTGCAACGCTATTGAATCTAGAGATATCCATTTTCAAATGCTGAATAAAGCATGCAGCGTTCGCTTTTTCGCGCAAACCAACCGCGAATTAAGCATACGCGAGGGAAAGGGAGGGAATAGAGTATCGTATCAAAAATCCGATCCAATCCATCAAAATACAAAAAAATTAGAGGCAAAGCGAAATATTGATATCTCGATATCGCATCAAAGGTGCGGCGAACGTCCGCAATCCTAAACATGGCTTCTCGCACGTAGATGGAAACATGCTACGTGGACAAGCGATAAAATTACCATGTCCAACAAATCACCCCGGCGGAGCGCGGCGTTATCGAGTGTGCGACGCAACTAATTATACGCGCGTATATTACTTGCGGGCGACCTGGGATGGCAGTTCGGCTGCCGCTGGCAGTTTCAATTGCCGTCCGACGAGCTCGTCGGATTACAGCGTGGATTTACCCAAGGCGTCCGTGAGAGCTCCGATCCATTAATGAACAAGTTCCCGGCAAGTTCGCTAATACTGGCGCGCACAGGTAACGGCCGCTTAATCAAACTTGGACACGCCGGCGTCCGTGGTGCCGAGAGATCAACGAGCTTAATTTTTTCCACCGCGTATACCGATCTCTCCGCGGATACTGCGTTAAGACGGCAACAGAAACCGCTTGCGATTCCATCACTGTATTTAGGAAAAAACGTAGTCGATAAAAAATAGAGAACGAAATTTATTCTACTACAATTCCACACAAATCCCACTTGTGATAGAAGCTAGCATTGTATCAATATGCATAGAGATCAGCGAATCAACTGAAAAAAAAAAAAGGAATAAAATAGGAACGAGATTGAAGTTTTGTTTTACGAACTCAAATCTCTTAAAACTTTGACCGCCGTCTGCAATTGGCGAGATAGGAAACGCTGGGAACATGATGGAGTTATTATACGTTCGATACTCTCGTCGCGAGAGTGCAGTAGAGAACTTGCGATTGTTTCGGACGGTTATATCGCAGCTGTGTGCTTTGTTATCCCACTCTAGAAACGACGCAATAACGAGGTCGCGTTTTCCCAGAATGAATCGATGTCCCCGGTGACACTTCTCAGCTCTCGCGTCGCGAGTTTATGTAAAACGCGCCCCATTATTACTTTCCTCAAGAGCAAAGTTAATTAAATCCCGTTTGCGAAAGCTACGGTCGATTTGAGTTGCCAATTGAAAATCGACGACGAAAGCAAGGTTGCCGCGATCTTCGTCGTTGATTGCTTTCCCAGATCAAATCGCGATGCGTATTTGGCGCAGAATGTCGAAAAAACGAGAGGGTTTGTAAATAAAGATATAGATAAATAAAAGTATAGAAATCATTAATATAACAGAGAAAGAATAACGCAAGGTAAGTAAATTGCTGTTGGATTATGACAATTACATTCATGTTCAATTTACTGAAACACGCTTTTGTTGAAATGTACATGTCAGTATCAATATTAATGGCGTGTGCGTACTTGTCAATATCAATATTAATGATATATGCGATTATCTTCTGTAATCATATCCACATGTTTTCTCTCTTCTCTTTGTGCGCGTGAAACAAAACAAAGAGTCAAATTTATAAAAAAAAAAAAATAAATAAATAAACCTTACTAAATTTTATAAAAATATAAAATTTATGAAAGAGAGAATATTTTTTCAACTCTCTGTCGGATATATATTTTTATTTATAAAAAGTTTGAAATTCCGCGCGTAGGAAAATAAAAAGAATGATCCTGAACAAATATTGTCTATTCAATACAACTATCAATGTTAAACTTCTCTCTTGTTCCTGTTGCGAAAAAGTTTATATATACACTAAACAAGAAAGCGTCACATCTATTCTTTTTTTTTTGTATATAAAAATATCCTGTTATTTTTGAAACGTATATGCATGTTAATCCGTACGGTTATATAGCGCAGCTTCGTCGCGCCAAAGATCGACCACGTATTCTCATATCCTTTACAGCTTCATCGTCCGACGACCACGTCGTTTCATTGAAATAACGGACTAACCCACTTTGCATGGCGAAGCGACAGAGATTGCATAAGTTATGCGAGTTATCGCGCGTATCCATAAGGGGCGATATGTCCCTCGAATGTGCGAGAGGTCGCAGACTCGAATGCGCCGCTCGCATGTAAATCTGTTCCACTCCCCCGTCGTACTTCCGACCGAGTCATGTCCGACTTTTAGCTGATAAAGTGCCCGGCGCTGATCTACCACCTCGATTCCTTCGGTTTCCTACGGTGGAAACTTCGATCTTGAGAACTTTTCGCCGCACGACCGACTCACGAATTTATAGCTTCTGGACAAATTTGTCTTTCCATAATGAGTGTCCGATCAATTCGATTCGTTCTGGCTCCTTTGAGGCCACTCTATTATTAGACGTTATCTCCAAGGAAACGCCGGAGAAATGAGCGAATAATCGGTTACTCCGCGCGCGATCGATAATAAGAACTTCGCAATTTTTGTTTCGAGAGTGTTCCAGCTCTCTTTTGACATGTTTCAGAATAGAAAAAGACGATTATTCTCAGATCACGTTTGTTAATATTTAGTTTTATCAATTTTAATCAAAATTTTAAGGTCAATTAAATCACTCGACTAATTTTGTTTTCGAAATAGAAAACTCGAACGGTGTTATTCGCGAGCTTGATTGATATAATTTGCATGCAATATCTATTGAATTGACACAAAACGAAGAAGAGATTACAATTTTATTCTTTAACATTCACACATGAATTCTAAAACTGAAGAATTTGAAATTATTTCCATAAATAGTCCGTAATAATATTATCTAATATTACATCACAGCGCTGTTTTACGATTACTTGGTTTGTAGTTACTGAAGTTACTTTAATTTTTCAACTGAAACGTAAAACCATTTATATTTTCGGTGCGGAGACTAGCTTATGTCAGTTGCTTTTTACACTAACGAGTGTGTGCTCGCGCAAATTAAGAGCTGACTGAACAAAAGCGCGGCGCTCATATTTGGCGAGTACTCGCAAACAAAAAACACAACGAAAGTTTCGAAAACTGAAAGTAATGTCTATGCGTAGCTTCATGATGTAGAACGAAATACGATACGCGAGATATGTATTGAGGCAAAACCGACGTATTCGCAATTCTAATGCGTTTTCCTGTTATCTGCTTCGCGCATTTTGCTTATCCCGTGTAGAATATACAAAGTTATTATGCATATACACGAATAATATTTCGCACACGTATCGTTCACTATTTCGCAACTAAAACTCTCCACATAAATTAAATTTTGACGCTCTTTTTTATGTGAAATAGTTTTCGAACTTTTAATCTGACATATTTTACAAGACACGCGAGACATTTGAATGCATATATGAAGAAAAATCTGCGGTAAAATAAAAGAATCTACATTAAAAAATTGTAACTTTATATTTGGCGTGTATGAATTTATTGTATGTCAAGAGAATAGTCGTTTGCCAAGAAAAATTTCTTAAATAAAGATTCGTACACATTCGGATGATGTCTTTGATTTCGGGAAAAATAAAAAAGTCCCTGTGTGTATTTGTCTTATTTCTTTCTCGTTTGTCTCATCGCTCCGCGACGAGATGGCTCGAGTAAAGTTTCTCGCATTTCTTTTATTTTGTTCCCGCAAAGTATGATCTCTTCCGGGAGTTTCAAAACTGCGACGGAGAACGGCGAACTTGCGCCTGCCATTGGCAGAAATTAATGAGATATTTGAAAGCGGTTAAACTTACACGCAAAATCGTCGACTGCTCCTTTACCGTGTAAATTTAAACATAAGTCGAGCGCTCTTAAACCGGCGATAAAGCCTCGAGATTTAAGAATCTTTACGATTGCATCAAATAGCCAGGGTTCTTAATTGCGTCTCGAAGAGTGCACAATGCACCGGGAAACTGTGCGATAAATTTTTATTACAACTCGATCAATATATCCGTAGCGACGTCTCATCTGCGTCAATTCATCGATACTCGGACGCGGGAATTTAATTCGTTCGAACGAAAGATTCTTTTCAGAAGTGTAAAATTGAAGATTCTCGTCGTTTTAAAAACGCACATCTCAAAATATTGCACAGAGAGGAAGTCATAACGGTCCATTTCGAATGGTCTGAAACATACACGAAGCGGACTGCGTGAAATTCGCGAAACACGTCGATCGTCATAAATCTCTGTCGCGCAAAAATACTGACTGCTAGTACAATTTGCTCGCAACGCCATTTCTCACAGTGCTTTGCCTTGTATATCGATGAAAATTTACAGTCCCTGGCGGCTTCCACTTTGTTTGTCGGCGTTTTTTTCTGTTTTTTTTTTTTTTTTTTTACTAGTTTTCTTCCCCCAGTGCGTTCCCCCGATACGTTTTGCTCGAATGAGTCGACGATTTTACATCAACGCGCGATATTACAACGTGAGAAAACAAACTGGGAGGTCTTGTCGGCGCTTTGATTTAGCAAAGCGCGAAACACGGGACGGAATATTAAATAGAATCATGTGTGACGGAATTCAGAACATTTTTATGCACTTTCAAAACAGCGCATTATGTTATACGAAAACATTTTTAGAATACATTAAACGCATCGAGTATTTTTTTATGTTTTGACAGTACCGTTAAGATAAATTTTCTTCCCTTCAATTTTCCGAGTTTTGTAGCCGAGCGTTAGCAAGAGAGAATATAAAGTTTTGGAAATATGTATCTAATAGCTACATTATTTTTCACGGCAAAATTATCGCAATATCGGAAAAAAGTTATTTTGTCTCGATACGGTGATAACGCAGGTTTAGAGCTTCGTTAAAGCTGCGAATAAAGAAACTAAGTGGAAAAATTGCAGGAAATGAGTTTGGAATGAAGATAGCGCTTTCACGCCGGGAACTCTAGAAACTTATAATCATCTTGAGCATTTCCCAGCCCCAGTTTCAGCGAAACTCGTAAAACGCCTTCTCTTTACTTTTTAATTATTTCATGCTGCAACATTATATAATCCTTTGTTAGTTTAACAAAGTTTTTACTAAATCTTTGTCCATTCTTTTTTTTTATTATGATTATATTACACATGTATAAACGCGAAGATCTCAAAACGTATTTTACCGAAAACATAAAAACATAAAATGTTTTCGTGTGCACAAGATATATTTTTACATACATATTATAATATCTCTCTCATATGTAAAACTAAAACTAACGTAAAGATATTATTGAAATCACAGCTAAAATATATTACGTCTTAGAAGCTGGGATTCAGTAATTCAAAGCATATTTGATGTAACAATATTACATAGAGCGGTAACACAGCTCAAAGTGTACACCATGAAGCATGATTACATCGCCAGGCGTTAATTTATGTATGTACTTGGCGTCGAGACGTGTTTCATAATTAAGTCACACAATCAAAATTGCTCTTGTGGCACTCTGATTAAAATGAAATTGCACGTAATGTACGAACAGAGTTAATGGCTACAATTTGATCAAGTACACAAAATCCCCGCTTGCGGTCGCCCGTCACGTTTACAGGCTTTTTCTCAACGCCGCGTTATGTTGGGCAACACGTCGCCGACGGGGGCTGTTCAATGCGGCCGGAATATCTCGTCGCTGCGGTGGATCGCGCGCGCGGAGAGAAAAAGGGTCGAGAGAGAGTTGGAAGTGGGGAAAAAAAATACGGGGGGAGGGGTGTCGAGTTGCCGGGGTGGCTCTAGAAATTTATTAGCGCCGGACGCACTCAGCCGCGGCGCGTCACTGTAAATTAACAGCAAACAGAGAAACGAGATGACCCGCCCTCGCACCCTTTCCTCGTTTATCCTCCGTCCCTCTCGTTCGCATCTCGTGCCGTCTCCTCTTCCCGTGTCACCTCTCGTTCTCTCCTCCTCCCCCGTCGTCCATCGTCGACGAGGAGCGCGCGCGCTGTTGTTTGCCATTCCCGCCTCTATTCGACTATGAATTAAAACATAAATTTCAATCAGCCCGGCAAAGGTATTTACGCGCCTCCTCGTCCAGGATATACGCGTACAATACACGGAGTGTCCCAGACCCAATGCATGTTCAACGTGATCGTGCAGTTCTCTGTGTGTCAAATATTGAATGCACTTTTTTTTTAATGTATATACACTCTAAATGTGTATACACTCTACCAAATGATGAATATATCTTTTCCTTAAACTTTGTATTACGTACCTATGTTATATTTTTAAATTAGATAGGCAATAAATATCTCACTCTCAACTTTTTATTACAGTTTCATTATTAAAATTAAACGTAAAGTTTCTACGTAAACTGAAGATTTTGTTTTTCTTGAAGTTTGTAGTTTTTTAGAAAAATAATTCTCAATCGAATCTTATATTGATGTTGCAAGTATTAATTTTTAGAATTTAATTTCTGAGTATATTCAGATCACGTACGGATGTTTCCGAATCACCTGGTATATCACATGGCCGTGACCGTCAATTGAGTATATTGTATGAGTATGGAGAGCGAGCGGGCGCAATTATGCGCGCTCCCGCGTGCTGATTAAAGAAAATTGTTGCTCTCGGGGTTATGTTTTTCACCATCAAGACATGGCGTTCACGTTCAAATTTCTATTTGCCATAAATACAATATCTCTTGTGTTTTTGTATCGCGTAATTTTCAGAAAAATGTATATTTATTTAATTATTAATTTATTTAATTATTAATTTATAATTAATAAAATACTATCTGATGCTTTCGCGGTGTGTTGTATTAACATACGAAGATGGTTTTCGGATTTGAACCGCGTGTCATATTTATACCTATAAAAATGA